>JAGFMF010011638.1:2418296-2476769 GCA_019455555.1 Galemys pyrenaicus | reverse complement strand
GCTCTCTGTGGTGAATCCTCTCACCCTCCACACCTCTGGCCTGTACCCCAGTGCTTGTATGCATAAATAAATAAATCTTTAAAAAAAAAAAAAAAGAAAGAAAGAGACAGATACTATCCGGTGCATTATGTAAGGTATCCAGAGAAGTCAGCTTCACAGACACAGAAAGCAGCTGGTGGAAGGGGAAGGGTAGAGTCAGAGGTGAGTCAGAGGTGAGTGGGTGCAGTCTCAGCTTTGCAAAAAGAGTAAAGTCCTGCAGATGAATCGCTGAACTGTGCAACTGCTACGTCTTTTACAGTTTAGAGTTTTGTAAGGTTCCAGAGGGTTCTCAAATAGTGGTTTTTGTAAGTGCCATTACAAAATGAAAGGGAAAAACTAAATGAAGGGTTTCATTTTCTCCGGCTCCCTCTGGGTCTCTGTAGCACAGGAGAGTTCGATGACCTGGGGTCAAATTCCCACTGCTTCCTTCTCAGGCACTAGCTGACTGGTCACTGCTTACTAAACCTCGTTCCCATTCCTAAGGTGCAAACAGTGCCACCCCAAGCCGGGTCACCAGAGTCAGCGAATAATGAACGTTCAACCTGCCTGCCCTCTGTGTTTTCCAGTAAGTCAGAAAAACATTGACTTCCACTGCTTCCAGAACTGCCACTGGAGAAGCAGATAAAGATACTCCCATTATAGAGACGAGAAAAACGAGGAGCACTGGGGCCCCTCGAGTTCAGGGAGGATGTGGTGGGGGGACGAGGGAGACAGGTCTCCTGCCTATGAGGTCCCCCTGAAACGTATCTACTTGAGGAATAGCTGGTGTGGTGTCAGAGGAGGGGCCTCAGAATGACTGCGGGGAACAAAGAGCTTACAGAAAACATCTGGGCTGAGGTTTTCCAACTGGTTTCTCAATTTGGCCTAGTTTCCAAGTCGTCAAGCTCTGCTGAAACATATGCTCCCTAATCGCTTGCCGTTTCAACAACAAACCCATGTTTGTCTTGTTAAGTACTAGCAACGGAAAAGACCCTCCACATTTGAAGGGGGGCCTCTTCCTGGAAACGCTGTGCATCGAGGCAGCCGAGGGCCAGATCCTGCAGGCCTGCGCCGCTTTTTGATAAAGGAACATTAGAAACCAGCACCCTGGAGTGTCAGTGGCCCTAAGCCACCCCAAGGTGTCTCCCTCTCTTCCCTGTATTCCTGACGGCTACTTGTTCTTAGGAGGCTGAAGCGCGAGTTCCACCCGGCCCAGGACAGCACCACCATGGATGGTATACTTCTTCAGCCTGATTTCAAGGCAATCTTTTTGTCTGCCTAATAGCTGTCAGCTATGGTCCTGATTGCAAGGCCTGGCTTCGGGGGGCTGCTTGCTGGGTTCCCGGCTGGTTCTGGGGCCCCCAGACATCATTTCGGAGCTGCCAGGAGAGCGGCACTGGCACACCGGGGCTCAAAGAGCCGCTCAGTAGAAATCCTCCAACTCCACTTCACTCCGCCACTCATTTACTCCAAGAAATGTTTCTCCTGGTGAAAGGAGAAGACGCCATTAACAGGGCAAGTAGAGGATAAAGACCCCGAAGAGATTCCACCGGAATGCACAGCACGCCCCTGGGCTGTGCTGGGAGGGGCTCCAGCGAGACTCCTCAGGGCCCCACTGGCTTTTATGGGAGGTGGTCAGCAGCGGGAATCAGAACTGACCCTAGGTCTGAAGAGAAAGCAGAGAGCGCCCTCTGAGGCCCATCTCCAGGGTGGCTGGCCCTCTAGAACCCTCCAATGGGGGCTGTGGCTTCCCTGAGCTCAGAAACGTTTTGGGAAAGGGACCTGCCAGGTCCCTTGGGCAAAGAGCTAGGCTGGAGAGCCAGGGGGCCGTGGGAGCCCACCCAGGCTTCATCACAGTCTGAACTTGAGAGGAGCAGATGACAGTGAGACGGGCCTCCTCCCAGCTCAGCAAGCTCCCAGCAAGGCTTGCTAGCTAAGGCCCCTGGGAGCACACCCAGGGCATATTCGCTGGTCTGTCCCAAGCACTGTCTGCCAACTATCATTAAGAACCTCCCACATCAAAATGAGTAACTCAGTGCCCACCATGTACCCAGTGCTAAAATCCTAAATTGATGTTGATGAAATTAAAATTCACTTATATAAGCAGTGATGTAAACCACTTATGTGGACAGCATAATCCTTAGCGCTCTGGAGATTTGAGTATTTTAGCATCTGTGTCTGTCTCCCTCTCTTTGGTATCACTTTACCAGGTTTTGATGGTTTCAAGAGCTACACATACCGTTGCCCTTTAGTCACTGTAAGTCCTCGCTCTGATGACTTTCCTCCACCCCCCTTCAGCTGTCTCCCAAGGTCACGGCTTCGATCTCGTCATCACCAATAACTGCAAGGCCTCCCAATCTCCATTCCAGCCCACTACTCTGCACTGACCTCCCCTCACCCCTCCTAGAACACTCCTAGTATTACAATCTCAACAGAGACCCATAATTCGCCCATTCTAGCAGCTTCCACAGCCCTTCACCATCTCCTTACTCAGTTCAGACCCCGTGGACTACGATTTTAATTTGTCCCTTTCACATTCCTCTTCTCCCTTGTACTTTTTCCCCTCATCAACCCGGATGGCAGTCTGCATTAGCTTAACCCACCTCTCTGGCCACATCATGCCTGCTTCTGGCCAGATGAAGGAAGGAAGGGTAAAACCATACCTACCTTGTCTGATTACAAGTAAATTTTAAGTTTGGGAAGAAATAAAGTTGTCACTTAAAAAAAAAAAAACCATAAACATTGGAAAGTACTTAAATATAAAATAATTAGTTTTAGAGAACCTGGAGTAGGAAATATATATCTGACGTTACTCCTGGATGTTCCCACTAGCAGAATAAACAGAGATGTGGAGGTACGGAGAAGTCTCTGGAACACTTGTGAAGAAGACAGGAAATGGGTTTAAAAGCCCCACATTTGTTAACTCATTTTTGCTGTTTTTCTCTTGTCACTGCTAAGGAACCCAGAGCTAGTTCCAGACAGAGAATATTCTACTCAAAGCATGGTCTCTGAATTCCATTACTCAAACAGGAAATATTAAGTTGCACAGAAGTGAGGCGTGCACGATGTCATTTCCTCTCTCCTATAATTTTCTAGAATAACAGAAAGCAAGGATTGCAGGAGTGGTAACGACCTCTTCCAGTGACTCCCAAACTTGGCTACATTCATAATCACTGGGGAGATTCCAAAGCTTTAGAGTCCCGGACTCCAGCCCAGACCTTTCAGCCCCGAGCAGCGGGGGTTAGTGTTCTCCAGAGCTGGTGAGATACGCAGCAGGGCACGCCTCTATCAGCCCAGGACGGCTCTGGCCACCCCCACAGCCAGACTCAGGCCGAGCAGCCGCCTGCCACAGGCGAGGGGTCCTCCTTGCTTTACTAGCCTGGCGCTGGGGAACTCTTGGCTCCTGGATCTGATTTCAGATAGTGCCCTTCACCCTCATCTACTCTCCACTTATGGCCATAGCTCTGACGTTGTAGTTCTCAGAGGCCTCAACTTCCGTGTAGGAAAACTGAGGCCCAAGAGGACAGTGTCAGCCCCTAAAGCCACAGTTAGGTCAGCGCCAGGCCTGAACTCAAGGTCCCGGGCTCCAGCACCCACCCTCCATCAAAGCACTTACTAAAACTATTTTTAAAAAAAGACTGGAACTTGACAAGAGAGGAAAGAATAGGCCAAAGCAACTCTGTCCCTGTCATGGCCAAGGAGAAACAGCAAGTCCTTGCTGTGTGAACTCCACGCAGGCAGTGGGACAGGAGAGCTGGCCGGCAGGTGGCCTCGGGGACAGAGCCAAAGGCACCCCTTGGAGAGCTTGGAGACTGCATGCATGCACCCCCACCAGCGACCACCCCGAAAACCGGGAAGTCCAGGGCCAAGCAGGAGGGCCGGTCACTGTACCCCTCCCTCGCACCCCTCTGCTTCCAGCTTCCTGCACAGACCCAGGAGGTGTCATAGGTGGCGT
The DNA here is from genome assembly GCA_019455555.1 of Galemys pyrenaicus. Classification (NCBI taxonomy): domain Eukaryota; kingdom Metazoa; phylum Chordata; class Mammalia; order Eulipotyphla; family Talpidae; genus Galemys; species Galemys pyrenaicus. Next base: position 2,472,796 of record JAGFMF010011638.1, on the reverse strand, counting down.
GTTATCAACATTCACACTTGACAGTAACTTGCTTCACCAGGTCGGCCTCCTGTAAGGCTGTTCCCAGGTACCCGGGGGGCATCACACAGTCCAAGCGTCCAGGCACAGGGTTTTACCTTCCCCCTTGCCGTAGGAGGAGCTGGCGGTCCAGGACTTGGCCTCCACGTAGCCCAGCTCCCGGCAGACGACGTGAGCCGCGTGGATGGAGAAGTCGTCGTCACACACGGTGCCCCACTGCCCGCGGTAGTACACCTCAGCCCGCCCCTCGTTGTGCTTCCTCTTCTGCCCCGCCAGGCGCACCTGGATCTTGACAACATCCGAGGGTACCTGGGGCCGCTGGTACTCGGGCGCGGGCTGCTGGAAGTACTCGGGGTAGTGGGGCCAGATCTCGTACTGTGCCAGGCTCAGGGAGGGGAGTAGGGAGAGCACAGCCAGACAACTGCGAAGCCGGGAGCCCCCCCGCCTCTCCATCCCTGCCCTCTGCTGGAGGATCTGATGAGGGGCGCTGGGCAGTGAGGTGGGTCTGGCCGGGGCTCCTGGAAGAGAGGAGAGAGGCAGGTTAGACGGTCTGCAAAGCCTCCGGTGCTCACACACCGCTTTGTGTAATGTTGAAAGCGCTTCGCCTTCTGGGCTCCGGCCTCCGCTCTTCTCCTGCTTGCCCTTCAGCAGGACAGACCTGTGAGTTCCCACCTCCCTGGACCTCTGGAATGTTTCTTTTGGTAGGGCTCCTCCAGGAAACAGAGTGTTCTTAACCTTAATTTGAGGAGACTTTATAAGAAGACAAATTTACAGAGGTGTGGGCACAGATCAGGGGAAGGAACAAAGGAGAGTGTAGACCCCAAGGCTGGCAGAGGAGAGCCCCCCTCCAAAGCCTGCAGGACCCAGGAGGGTGTGGGTACCAGAACAGAGGGATGGGCCAGACAGAGCCCTGGGAGCGCTGGTCTTCAGTGAAGGGTCTCAGAGCTCACCCACAGCAACCCAGCAGGGAAGGGGGCAGGTAGAGGAAATACATGACCTCACCATCCTCTGGGCTTCTTCTTTTTTCTTTTTTTGAAAAATTTACAATTCATTTTTTTATTTGTTTTTTTAATATAATTTTTAAAATTTACATATATTTGACATCAATTGTAATCCCCATGTATTCCCCATCACCATATCACCAGCGCACCATCACCTCAGTCCCCCGTGCTCCCATCTGCCCTCCACCCTTCCCCTCTTCCTTCCCCACCAAGTGTCCCCAGTTTGTCTTTGTCTTTTCATTTTTGGTTTTTGTTTCTTTCTTGTTGTTGTTATTATTATTGTTGTTCTTATTCCTTTCCTTGATACTTATTTGGTTCCCTTATATTCCTCCTAGGGGAGGAACCATCTGGTATTTTTCTTTTGCCTTCTGACTTACTTCGCTGGCATAATCCCTTCCAGTTCCATCCATGTTCCTATGAATGCATCTAGTTTTTCATTTTTGATTGCTGAGTAGTATTCCATCGTGTATATGTACCACAGCTTCCTAATCCACTCATCTGTTTTTGGGCATTTTCCTCTGGGCTTCTAATCCCTTTTTGATGCTATTAGTTGGGCAAACTTAACCTAAGCCAAGAGTGTGGGTGGAGTCTGTCCAGGTTGGCTTCCTGGGGCACTGGGGATGGTGGAGAGAAGAGGGCAGGAGGTCAAAATGGAGAACAGAGGGTATCTAGCACACCGCTCCTTTTCTGTGTACCTAGACGTACAGCTCCTGTGAAATCTTTTTTTTTTTTTTTATGCATACAAGAGCTGGGGTAAAGGCCAAAGGTGCAGGAGGTGAGTGGATTCACCAGAGACAGAGGGGGAGCAGAACAGGCAGATCGACCGAAACACACTGCTGAGGGGAGCAGCGGGCGAGGCAGGAGAGATCTGCCTCGCCATGTGGGTTCACTCCCCGGCCGGGGATTGAACTTGCGCTGTTGTGCAGCGGATGCTTCCCAGTACGGCGCTCAACCCGCTGTGCCACCAGGGAGGCTCTCCTATGAAATCTTATCCCCTGCATACAGTCTTTCTACTGAAGCACTTCGAGATCCTCTACCTCGCAAAGCTCTGGGGGATCAGTGGAAATCCAGCCATTCCCATCTTTAGACTCACAAAGCCAGGAAGTTGGGGGTGGTCCCTGTGCTAGGCCCCTCAGACCACAGGGAACAACCTAGTAAGGAGCTTTGAAGAAGCATCATGGCCTCCGCTGCCCTGGCCACACTGAGCCAGCCTAGGTGAGGTCCTAGGTGAAACAACTGAGGTAAAAGAAATTGCTAGCCAGTAGGTTGAGCTTCCCTGTCCTACCTGAATGGGGCAACTAACTCAGGTACTGGCAACCCCTGCCAAGCCCAGTACACTGACCGAGACTCCTTGATAAGACAAACTGTTACATCCTGACTAATGAGTATCTCACAATCTCCTGGAGGGAGAAGGTGGAGAGCCCACAGTCAGTTGGAATGTAACCCATCTGTACATGCCCGGGTAGAGCCCAATACAGACCAAGCTAGGATACTGCTCCCTCCCCACCTCATGTCCCACTCAAATTTCTGGATTCTCCAAGAACACTGGAATGGCCAGTATTCAACCCCTCAGTCTTTCCTAGAAAAGTGCTCCTGGATTTTTTTGCTTATTTAGTGGAGTCTCCTCCTATCCCTTACTCTGGGGGATTATAAAATATTAGACCCAGATGCTTCTCTCTTTCTTTTAAAAATAACTTTTGTGAGTTTTTTATTGTTGTTTCATATTGTAGAAGTTATACAAGCTGGTGATAAAAATCTGGAAAGCAATGAAAGGAAGAAAAGAATTTGCAATCCTGCTGTTAGAGGTAACCATTATCAGCACTGTGGTATACACCTTCCAGTCTTTTCTCTTGTACATTTTTTTTAAATGGAACTATTTTCTATATGCTGCTTTCTAAATTACTTTTCACATTTAACAGTCTGATGCAAACACTCTGCCTCACTGACTATTCTTTTATAAGATTTTACTACCCTGTATTCAATCCTATGTTTTCACTATACAATTGAGTCATCTTATTGCTAAGTTTTTTACTGCAATAAACATCGCCGAAAAGAATATCCTGTAGCTGGAATTTTTCACAGCCTTGGGATTAATTCCCAAAAGTACAATAGCTCGGTCTAAGAGTATGTAAAAAGTCAACACTTTTGCAAAACTACTATTGCTCCCCAGAAAGTGTCAATTTACAAGCCAGCCAGCCATATGGAGGATTCCCCACGACCTCAAAAATTCTAACTATGGCCTTCTTCTCAAACCTTTCTCCATCTGATAAGCAAAAGGGGTGTTTTGTTTTAACTGTTTCTCCTATTACTAGTGAGGTCGAACTCTCCACGCCCATGCTCATTGGCCACCAGTATTTTTGTTGGAAATACTCTCTTCCTGTTTTTTAAAAGTGTTTGTCTTTCTCCGATTGCTTTGTAAAAATCAATTTTTCACTGACATCCTTCCAACCCTCAGGAGGGGAGAAACTGCCAGGTAGAAAAGTCTATGTCCAAAGCAGCACTTGGTGCTGGACAACAAATACCCTGAGGTTAGCCCCGTGCCATCCCTCTTCACAGGGGTGCCTTCAGCCTGCCCCCCTCTTAGAACAGAGACCTTGCCTGCTCCTCTCCAGCACCCTTTAAGGTCCTGCACTTCAGCTCTGGGTCAGCCCCTGTTGAAGCCTCCATTCTCCGTCCACAAGGCCCCAGGGCAGTGCACAGCACCTGTAAGCCCAAGGGCATGCTTCTCGGGTGACCGGAGACCATGCAGGCCTCTGGCCTCGGTGACTGGACCTTCCCAGCCTGGCAACAGCCCCACTAGAGCCACTCAGTAGGCCCAACTGCCTTCCGCTTGACCTCTCCACAAACCAGCTCCAAGCAGGATGGGGCCTACCAGGCCTTGTCAGGTTCCATGGGGGCATATGTCCCCTCTCTGCTCGCATTGTTCTGGTGGAGAAGGTGCCTTTGGTGAAAGGGTGACGGGACTCGATTTAGCCCCAGGCCTAACACAGTGCCTGGCATGGGTTGGGTATTTAATAAAAATGGGTTGGATAGTGACAGGGTAGTGATAGCTCCCAGTAGACCCATCCTCATTTCTGGAGGAGGTTGGGGAGACCTGGGGGGAACCCAGCAAACTACAGGCCCTGTGGATAAGATCGGTGGGGAAGAGTCACAATTTTGCTTATAAACAACAGCACAGATGCACTGGGACAGTGAACCAGGCATAAGTTTGAAGTGTAGTTAAGTTGGCACATGGGTAGGTTTTATTTCACCTAGAAAATAATATTTCGTATGTAAAATAGACACTGGATTCTGACCTGTGATAAATGTATTCAGCTAATAAAAAACAGTGGCAAAACAGAGGAGAAACCCAACTACTTCATTCTTTTCCCTGGGACAGGAGGAGCCTCATCTCGGCCCCCTCTGCCTCTCCCAGTCCCAGCTCATCCTATAGAGTCACAGCTTTGAGCTGTCTTGAGGGCCTTGGGTGAATTCTCAGTTGTGAGGACTCAGGGGAGAGTGACAGACTTGTATTCAAACCTCCAGCGAGGAAAACCCCTCCCTCTGCTATTGCCCTGTCTACAAATAATGTCTTGTTTTATACACATGCTTCTTCTAGAAGGGCTCATTAGGAAGAAACCATTTTCTTTTCATGGAACAATTTTCTTTTCTTTATCTCACTGTGATAACCTGTGAACATTTCCTCCCAGAGTAGGGGGTCAATAGAGGTGAAAGAAGCAGGAGAATATGCCCTCCATTCTTGTCCCACAAGAGCGGAGAGGCTACTGAGTGACCTCTTAGTTCCTGTCATCCATCTCCTTAGTCAGTTCACAGAGTCACTAAAAACTGTGCTATGCAAATAAAAATCAGTATCATGATACTGATCGAATATTTACCTAAGCACTGACTATACGGTCAAGCAGAGCTAGCTACTGTGGGAGAGGCCTGAGGAATGGGAGGCACTTATATCGCTGCAGGTTGGTCCTAGCTCCCCAGGTAGAGTGTAAATTGTGTTCATTATTCTCACTGCTCTCCTGGGTTGGCGCTATCTCCACCTGCAATGGCAGACTTAATAGGGGAGAATTTACTCAACACTGAAATAGTGCGCTATGACTACGGGGTCGTGGATCTGAGAGGTTTTGTGAATTGGAGCAGAACCAGAAAGGACCATCCGGAAGGGGGGTGTGGTGCCATGGCCACATGGTAAGGAAGGAACAGCAGGGATTGAACCAGTGTCTCCCAAAGCCCAGGACTCCCCCACATCAGCACAGACCTCTGGAGACACCGTGGGAGGAAGGCAGCCTTGAGTGGGGCTGTGAAGAATTAGGGAAAGGTGGAGGTGTCTGGGCTAGAGCAAACAATGGCATTAAAGCAACGGACATGTGACTCAGCAGTCAGCGCAGGGAGCGGAAAGAGATGATGTTTCGAAGGCGCTGAGAAAGAAGGCTGGATGGACACGTGTCACCATATGTCAGCATGGTAAGGAAGTTTCTGGCAGCAAGTGCACTGCATTTCACTTTACAGGTGAATGACAGGGGTGCTGAGAGTTGAATGAATTGACCCGTGGCCAGCAGTCCAGTGGCCAGTCTGTTAGAGCCTCCATGTGACTGGGATATCTTGGCTTCCAATTTGGTCTCCCACAGCAGGCTGTCCGTGCTCTTTCCTCATTCTGTCTCAGTCAGGTTCCAAGTTGCTGGCTGAGGCCAGCTGGCAGGGGACACGGAAGCATCACACTGGGCCACAAGATGCATTGAGGGGCTGTGACGAGAGCTGAGTCTTAACCTACCCCTGCCGCTCCCAATCTCCACTCCTCACCTGTGTGCGAGGAGGCAGGCTAGGACAGAGAAGGCAAGAAAATGTCAACTTGTAGGTAAAAGTCAGCAAACCGGTGACTGTATCAAGACCCAAGAGGCAAGAGTGTGGGCACGGGTTTGAAGGCTGGGGTGCAGAAGGGGTGGCAGCCCACCTGCTGGACATTTACCATCCTGGACTCAAACCGTCAAGAACCTGCTGGTTGTGATATTTGATGGGTCCAATAAAGTTCTAAAAAGTCCTTGGTGAGGAGACTGATTTTACAGCTTGAACTGTGTTGCCTTCTTGCTCTGGTTAGTCTTTCTAGGGGCTAATCAGAATTAGCATAAGTCTGGATTTTGCTAAGAGATCTTTGTAGTGCTTCCTCCTTGGACTGCACCACGGCCAGCCCATATTCCTGCTGAGTCCACCCCAGACATGGCGCCGTGTGTGTGTGTGTGCGTGTGTGTGCGTGCGCGTGCACGCGTGTGTTTCTGCTCTGCTCCAGGACTGCTCAACCCATATCCAGTTGCTCTGAGCTAATGATTATCTTATACTTGTCGGCCTTTTAATGGTGCTTCGAAATAGCGCCACCCCATGATCACAGGTCCAGGGGCTAGTGAAGCAGATGCCTCCCTCATCTTCCTGGGCCCTCCTGCCTCTTGGCGCCCCTTCCCCTGATACCTGCTGGCACCACTTGTCCCTGAAGAGATGACACCCATCAGTCTCCTGGAATCAGAACACAAGGGTCTGAATCTGTCTTCACCACTTCCAAGCTCTATTGATTTGGAGGCAGTTTATTTTAGAGCCTCGATTTCCTCTTGTGAATATGGAACCATCCTTCTTGCTCAGCATGGGAACGAGCGCTCCTGCAGCAGCGAGCTGTCCAGTGGCATCGCCTTTCTTAGAGGCTGTGTAAAGATGACACGCGTGCATGGGGACTCCCGAGCACGTAGCACAGACCCGTTCTCATCACTTTTCTTGTTTCCTTCCAGTCAACTCAGAGCCCCTGATTGTGCAGACAGTAGGAACCCAGCAAATACTTCTTGAATGTGTGGATATGAATTCCCATTCAAATATCTGTCCACCATCAAAACTACCTTTTTCTTCTTATCTAATTGCATCAAAAAGCCAGGAATTTGTCATATTAAGGAATTTAAGACATTAAGGAATAAATTACTTTTCCAACTTACTTTTAACAAGAAACTCTAGTTTTGAATTCTGATGGTCAAATTTGACATATTCTGCAATGTCGGAAGTCAGGGCAGCAGGTTTTAGTGAGCAGCTGGACCTTCCCTGTGCCATTAAGATGATGATGCGAGCTTGCTGATCTCTGAGTTTCTCTGTGTGGTGAAGGGGGTGTACTGGGGCTTCTTAACGGAATGAAGATCCTCCGGGATCCTGAAACCCCATCTAAGCAAAATCAGTGCGCTCTCTAGACAGGAGCGAGGGGCTCAGGGTTCTCAGGCAGAATCTAGGAGAGGCAGAGTGAGGCACGATCCCACCCAGCAGGCAGATTTCCTAGAAGTGTGCCCCTTCAGCTGCAGGCACATCTGCCCTCAAAGACACAGGCTTCCCGCTGGTGCTGGACCTTATGCCCAAGACCTCAGCAGGCCTGACGCTCTGAGGGGGAGACAAAGTTGGGTTTTAAACAAACAGACTCTACATTTATTAATTACTCATTCTATCTCAATTATCACGCTCGGTGCCATGGTGAGTTTGTAACTGTAAAGGTGTTTCACCCTCTAGTCCAGACTAGCCTTTGCCAATAGAAACATAATGCAAGCCACATTGAAAAATAAAAATAAAATTGGTGAAATTAATGTTCATGACATATCTTGTTGACCTGGTACATCCCAAATAGGATCATCAGTATGTAATCAACATAAAAACCAATGACATAAACTGCATCCTATTTTTGCACTAAGTCCTTAAAATCTGGTGTGTACGTCACACTAAGAGCTCAGCGCAGCTCAGCCCACCGCATTCCAAGTGCTCATTGGCTCTGTTTGAACAGCATAGCTCCAGGAGAGGTTCAATCCCTCTTTCTCTGAGAAAAAAGCCAAGGGACAGAAAGGCTACGTGAGTTTCCTGCATCACGTAGCTAAAAGTGATCCAGCTGGGATTTGCGTCCAGACAGCCGGATACCAGAGTCAGTACTTTCATTCCCTGGTTGTTCTTATCTCTGTCCCTGAGACAAGGTTATGCTGGTATTTCCAGCACTGACCTGAGAAGTCTGTTGAGAAGACTGCTTTGGGTTAAAGGATGAGTTTCAATAAGAAATGAACTAAGGTCCAATAATTTAAGAGAAAAACTTGCATTTTGACTTGGATAAGAAGAAGGAGAAGTAAGCAGAAATGCAATATGTCTCTTGGCTCTTCTGGTGCCATCATAAACAAGTGTGGTCAATGTCCTCCCTACCCTTCTGGACACCTGATGATACTGGACTGATGAAAGCCATTTTCTCCTGTCTATTCTCTTCCAGAGGTTTTTATTTCACTAGCGAATCCAAAGAGCATGGTGAGACATCCATCTGATGGGAGAGTTTTCAGACAACAGGAAGATCTGTTCTCAGCATTCACCTTTGAAGGCTTCCAAGGTCACCAAGAGCCTAAGAAGAATCTGTCAGTGAGTTTGCATCACCAGTCATGATGGAAATTCCAAGAGCATCCTCTACCCTGAAGACAAGCCAACTGGGTCAGCAAAACATTCACACAAACCAAACCAAGCTCAGGTTTCACCAGCCTCTGCAGGCACGCAGAGGAAAGTTCCATGAGAACAAGGTCCACCTTGGAGAGCTTCCTGTTAAAACCTCATCTGAGTGAAGTCTAGGAACCACCGCAGCAGATGGTCTTAATTATTCACATGGTTTGGCTCAGGAGTGGGTCATCATCAGAGGGTTTCAAGGCAAGATGGCCAAGCGGTGCAGTCCTTGACTGAGTAAGGCCAGTGTGTGCCCAAGAAAGTTAGCTATGGCCGTAGCTTATTGGGAAGTGGCAAGCTATCTCCTCCAGTATTTTCTCACTGCCTAAGCACTGAGAACATTCTTATATTCAACTCAATCCATTCCAGGTACAACGTTCAACAGCTGACACTGGTATCAACTTTGTGGATAAGAGGCATTGTGCCTCCAGGGACAGAAGGAGAAGATTCCTTCACCTCACAGGGACTCAGGGCCCCAAGCATTCGCGTCAAACAGAGCAGGATTCAGTTAGCTTCCCACAGGGCCCTGAGAGCCCCCTGCATGCAGGGACCATTCAGACAGTCTGCATACTGTTCCACCTCAAAGAATGGGCTGGAAGCACTGCTGGCTCCCTGTTAGCAGCAAGAACTGCTCGTCATCTAGAACTCCTGGTTCAAATCCCTCAGGGACACTCAGAATTTCAAACAGGACTTTTCCTATAAAAGGAAAAGGCAAAAATGCAACCCTGGAGTTCCCAGAATCCTTTTGTAGGCTCTTTTGACAGCTGAATGAATCTGCCCGGGAAGGAAAGAGAAAGGCCTACTCCAAAGTAGTCTTTGAGTATCAAGATGTCCTTGGTGCTACTCAAGTGTTTTCCTTCTCCCACAACAGTCCTTTTTGGTCACGTCATCACGAACCTGGACAAACGGCCTTCTGTGGTAGCACTCACCTGTCTGCTCTGTTTCCTGAAGGGCCTTCTGGTGTATTCGGAAGCAATATGACAAAATGTGGCCTCTCTCCCCTGTCCCCCAGTCAGAACTGCCCAGCGTGACCAACTGACTCCTGGCCAATGGCCTGGGTTACTGCCCAGGTAAGGGGGAGCACACTGAGATCACACACTCACTTGCACGTAGTGCACTTAGCTAAAAGCCCTGCTCCGACACAAGCCCACGCCCATCACTGTGCCTCTCCAGCGTGACTATCTAGGGCACACGAACCGAAACACACTCATGGGGATACAGCACTGTGTGACGACTGCCTCCGCTGCTTCTGCAGCCCCTGGGGGGCAGGGAGAGGAGCTGCTCCCGCCAGCCACACTTGCTCCACATCTGTGCTCTTCATCTCCCAGGAACCCCCCCGCCTGAGCCAAGTGGAAAGTACGGAAAAAACATGGTGCCACTGCCAGCCAGGAGCGGTGGGCCTCAGTGCCACGGGCACTCGCTCTGTGTGGCTGGATAGTGGGGCACAGAGCTGAGTTCTTTCACCCAGACAGAACACTCTGCTTGCCATCTTCGTCACATGTCAGCGTTCAGATTGGGGTCAGGGGCTGTGGGGGGCTGTCTCCTGCATCTGCCCCTCCTGGCCTGGGATTCCTGCTTGACCAGCGGGAGTGATGAATGGCCTTATTCACGGTCCCTGAGCGCGCGCAAAGAGGCTACCCCAGGCGTGGTCCCCGGGCTACCCCCACCCCACAGGGAATACATTCCTTTGTGGAGGAAGGCTGTCCTGGGTGAACGGAGTGTGTTCAGAGAATGAGGGAAGCAGGCAGGACACAAGGGGCCTTCTGAACTACCTCAGACAAGAATGCAGACTTTGACACCAGGCTGGGCTAGGGTTGGTCCTTCTGGCCCTTGGCCAAAGATTCCACCTCAGTCCGTCTATTTCTGGCCCCGGAGCGGGAATGTTCAGGGCACGGTGAGATGGTGAGAAGGTAGGCATACAAAGCTGATTTTTTTCAGCCTTCAGAAAGAAGTCTTTGTCAGGCATAATTTGTTGTGACCAATTGGGGTTCCCCACAGCCCACCTCCGGCTGTGGGTGGATTCTCATTTTGACCGGACTATTTCCTGGGGAGGTTGAAGGTTTATTTTCAAAAACTAAAATGGGCCTGCTGGATTGGACACAGATTGGATCAGAAAGTGAAAGCCAAATATATCGTGTCTGTAGGAGACACGTCTTCTCTCTACAGCAGGTGGCCCATCAGGAAGGAGCAGGCAGAAATATGAAGAAAGGATGCGTTAGGTTCAAGTTAGCTGACACCCAACCTCTTAAAAAAAAATGGCAACATGATTTTACAGCAAATAACATATAATAGTTGAAAAAACATGGTATCACCTGCAGAAGTAGTCCCAGGTTCAAATCTGGCTTCTACCAATGGAGAAGGATCTTAGTGGACTACGGAAGTAGTATCAAGTGCCCAGCACAGTGACTGGCTCACAGGGATGGAGTGGCAGCGATTAACATCATGAAATTAATAGCAACTTAAAAAAATTCCAAGAAGGGTTTTCACCTGTGGTCCACTCTTATGGGGCCATTTGGGTCACAGGTTTTACCCATACTCCCAGCTTCTCGCACTCACATCCTCTCAGACACACTGTTTCCTCAATCTAACAGCCAGTAGCCAAATAAGTCTGCCTTTCCATGCCATGTGGAGAGAGAGAAAATCCATACAAAGCAGGTAGAGGGGAGAGAACAGAAACCACTATGGAAAGCAGCCATCCAGTCACTGCAAACAAACACATTGGCCTCCAGCCAGAGAGGTGGGTTTAGGGAGGGGCCCTGAGTGCAGATCCCTGGAGGGGCTGCTGAGAGTTGGTCCAAGCACAGACCAGAGGCAGGGTGGGGCTCAAATAGTTGGGGGTCAAGGGAAGTACTAAGTGGAAGTGGAGAGAGCCTGAGGTGGGAGGGAGTGTACAACCAGTTTGTCTAAGAGAGAACCCCTCAAAAGCAGTTGGGGAGACACATCCTGAGTTCATTTCCTAGGTGCCCTCCTCCCCCGACCTCCTCACTTGGTGGCCCTCTTGCCTAGTTCCCTAGTTATAGCAGAACTTCCGCTTGCCTTTGTACACCACCTGTGTCTCCAGAAGCTTCTAGACCAAGCTTTCATTTAAGTTATGCAACAACTTGCACCAACAGTCAGTTCTTTGGGCCTGAGCTCCCCCAAATGAGAAGGAAACCTAGAAGTCCCAGCAAATGAAGGAGCAGCTGGTACACAGACCACTCACATCTTTGTCTTGTCAAGAAATGTCTGGCTACGTGGGGTGAGGGTGGGATGGGGTGGGGCAGAAGTGCTGTTCTGAAGTTCATTAAGAGCCCGTGATCTGGGACTCTGGCCATGAAAGCAATGCTTCTTCCAGAAACTCAGTGAGTAATAGCAGCAGGCACCAACCGCCACATCACCAGTGCTGGCCAGGCTGGGCTGCATGATGCCAGCTGGTACTGAGTCAATAGTGAGCATTCCTGTAGCTGATGCCATGCACGGAGGGGTGGCACAGACAGAGATCCACAAGTTCTCGCTCTTACTGTGGGGGACAGACTTTCACAGCTACCTATGGTGCTGATTAATTACACGTTTTCTCTGGGCCTCATTTTAAGAACGATGCAAATACTCTTCTTGCATCTCTGGGCATGGCATAGCTCCCACTGGCAGCGACAGGATGCCTCCCTCCACTCTCCTTGGCATGACCACATGAGCTTCAACCCACAGCCTGTGCTCTATCTAGCCAGACTGACCTGAGTGTGTGTGGTCCTCCAGGAGACACCTGTGGCCACATTTCCTGCCTTTGGATGTGCCATTCCCTGTTCTAGAACATCATATATTCACCTCCTGAGCATCCATTCTTTAAGAATCGACTCGAAGTGTATATGAAAATCCCAAGGAATCTACTAACAGACTATTAGAGCTGATAAGAGTTCAGCAAGATTATAGGCTATAAGATCAAGATTACAAAATTAACTGCCTCTATATACTTTCAAAGAATAATCCAAAAATGAAATCAAGAAAATAACTATAATAGCCTCAAAAAGAATGAAATTGGAGTAAATTTAACAAAAGATATGCAAAATTTATACTCAGATAACTGCAAAACTTCTGAAACTAAAGATCTAAATAAACACAAAAATGAAATGTTCATGGGTTAGAAGACTTGACAGTGTGAAGGTAAGAATACTAATTCTTACACTGATTCATCACTACCCCATCAGAGTCCCAACTGACTTTTTTGTGGGAACTGGTGAGCTGGTTCTAAAAGTCACATGGGAATTATAAGGGACTCAAAATAGTCAAGAAAATTAATTCCAGAGAAGAAGAAAAAGTGGGAGGACTCACACTTGCTTTAAAAGACTTCAAAAAATACTATAAAACTAATCCTGCAGCCTTCCAGATTATAAATTGTATTTCAAACACCTTTTCCAAACCACATCATGGAAAGAAAATCAACCCCCAATTGGAATATTGTGAGGTGTGGGTGATCATGAGCAGTACGCATACATGAACTGTGCTGGAAATCTATGGCTTTGCCTTTAAATTCCTGAGCTCTGGGAAGTGGCTTGTTCTTGACCCAGGCAGTAGTTAGAAGGGCACATTCATTGCGTAATGTACATCAAGAAGAGTTATTTCTACATCATGTCCCTACTAGCATTACTTTCAATAAACACAAGGTAGAAGCAAACCACGTATCTATTGACAAATGAACAGTATAGATAAAGTAAATGTGATCTAGTTGTAGTGGAATATTATTCAGTCCAGAAAAAGAAGGAACAGCTAATGCATACTACAGCATGGGAGAAACTTGAGGACCAATACACTAAATAAAATAAACTAGTCACTAAATAAAATAAACTAGTCAAATACTGTATGATTCCAGCCATACGATGTACTTAGCATAGTCAAATTAACAGAGACAGAAAGTAGAATGGTGGTGCCTATAGCTGGGAGAAAGGGAGGATGGAGAATATTTAATAGGGAGTTTTAATGTTCAAAGGGGACAGAATTTCAAGTTGGGTACATGAAAAAGTTCTGGGGATGGTTGGTGGTGATACAGTGTGAATGCCCTTAATGTTGCTGAATTGTACACTAAAAATAGTTAAAATGTTGAGTTTTATGTTTATATATAGTTTATCACAACAAAAACATAAGGTGTCCAGGTGTATGCTTAGCACTAGTGCCGCTTTACCTACATGTATTATTCCCGGCAACAAAAAACTTACTCTAAAGATGTAATCACTTAATTTTATATTGATATTTGTTTTAGGAAGCTACTTAGAAATATCTTTCTTGACAGTCTTTTCGTCCTGTCAGTCCTCTGGAAAGCTGTGTTTATCCCAGGGTATGGGAACCAGGACGAGGCAAGTGCTGGGCAGGTTCATGGATCCAAGTTCAAGAAGTGCAACATAAACAAAAAGAGGAAATCAGCTGTTCACATGTGCTGTTTAGGCAAGTGACGCTGTTTTTAGCGGATACTCTTAGCATTATGTCGGTGACATGCCAAGGAGGACAGCCCAGGCCCTGTGTCTCCTTATCTGACAGAGATTCTAACAGTAAAAAGTGAAAAAGTAAACGTATCACCAACGTAAAACTGTGATACAATTTTAAAGGTATTCCAAGCAAAGAGACCAAAGAACCTAGGACAAGAAGAATCTATGGTGACCTCATCACACCCTTATCGGCGTCTTCATTCTTCTTCACACCGGTATGTGCCACACACAACCTGCCTGGCTGACTTCATTGTTTCTGTCAAGGGAGGTCCAGAAGCGTTTTCTAGACTCTGGACAGCTCTCTTGTCTAAATTGTCACCGGCAGACTTTATCACCCTCACACAAGTGGCTGTTCTAGCAGGTGGCCCGGCTGCGCACAGACACTTTGACACGGGGAGGGGAAAGGTAGGGCATGCTGTCCCCCACCCCCACCCAAGGATGTGGTGGAACCACAGCAGGAGCGCAGCTTCGGGATGATGAGGGCGGGAAGGTCTGTAACTCCCACTGAGACCCGCTGCAGACTTTGAGGATGAGGAGGGCACGGCCTCAGTGGCGTCTCTGTGATAACTGCTTGCCTCTCCTCTCTCTGGTCCACAGTTGCTAGTCTTGCTGGTCATAGGGCTTCCTCTGAGGCCATGCGGGGGGGCCCATCCAGGGTCCACAGTGCAGGGGTGCCTTGTCTGACACAATCTTGAGACTGACCCCGAGGACCCTTCTCCAGAGGGAATGAGCCAGAGTCATTACAGATTGTTCTGGCCAGCCCAGGCACCAGCACCTTCCAGCCCTCCCAAGCTGGAAAAGGCAGGAAGCCAACTGCAGCTGCTGACGTGGAGTCACCTAGAAATTCTACCTTCATGGAGGCAGCTCTAGGGGGACAGAGTGTATGGTGACCAGAGATAGTGAGACGATAGTGGGATTTAGGTCTAATGCTTTGCTCCTTTTGAATTCCTAAGATTGAATAACGTTGGGTGGCTGCTGTTTTTCTGTCCGATGGTGCAGTTCAAAGGATGATCACTCCTTGTCTATTTCAGGGGAATCAAAGCAAGGGCGACCATGTAGGAACCCAGCCATAAAGCGTCCTTTTCCCCATACAGTCGGTCAAGGAAGAGTCTGACATGTCTCATTAATAAAATGTAAAGATGATTTCTTTAGCACCCCATTTCAAAGCAAAAAACCACAAGCAATGAAAATACCAAAAGCAAGAATTCTGATGTTCTACAGCCTCATCAAAGGTAGAATAAACTAAGTTGTCCATCAACAAAGGACCTCCTTCTCTCCATCATAGAATTTATGAGCAGTCAGATGCCGGGTTCTTTGGCAACCGTTCCCAATGGGATTTCTTTCTGGGGTCTTTTCAGGAATTCTAATCATGTCACTCATTCTACTTGGAGACCTAGGAGACCAGAGAATGTGGGAGGAGGCTGCTTCCTAGTTCAAAGAGGGCCAACTTACCTGAAAGGTACGCTGCCTTCACACAGCTTTACAACAGATTGGGAAATAAACTGAGACTTCCTGACTTTGCAGCTGATTTATATCTCCAGGGCCAAATGGGCAAAAACTCAGTGGGTAATATTTACACAAGAATGTTTGACAGCAGGTGGACAGGAAGTGGCAAGGTCAGGACAAAGCCAGAGCCCAGGTGAATTCTGCAGCGGAGCTTTGAGACCCTGAGCTGCACACAAGCAGAAGTACCACTGCCCGGGAGCGAGGACGCTGCCTGGGAGCGAGGACGCTGGGTCAGTCCTGGTTGTGCCAGCTGCCAGTGAGGCCGTCTGGACCGTCTACCTGTTTTGCCAGTTTACAGTGAATCCAGTAACACCCACTCCACTCTTTAGTGTGATGATGTACGAGGCAAATGCCACAGTGGACAGAGAGTTTTCTGAAAACAATACCATAGGCTGTGACTAGAAAATAACAAAAATCAACAGATCCCCTGTAGAAGACATCTGGAGAAAATTGGTGAAAAAATTTTGAATATGGACTAGGTATTAGATCATACCATAGAATTATCTTAATTTTCTCAGGTGTAATAATAAAATCCTCTATTTTTATAGATCACACTGGAATACCTAGGGGTGAAATGATTTAATGTCCAGGATTTTCTTTAAAATGCTTTACTGAAAAAAGGAAAAAGAGTTTGGCAAAATGTTAATAGCCACTGGACTTGGGGGAGAAGCATGTGGGGATTTCCCTCTATGTTTGTGCATACTTGAATTTTTCATAATAAAAATAATTTTTAAATTATGCAGAACTGTTCAGGACATTAGAAGTGTCACTGATGGTCATTATAGAATGGAGACCATCTTGTACCCTTCACAAGACCCCTCCACCAAGCCTTCTGGAAGTCAGAAGACAAGCCAAGGGACCAGGGAAGGAGACCAGGTGCAGCAGATAGTCCTCAGCCACCAAGCCACATCCAAGCACCCATGGGTGCCTGAGAGCACCAATAGTACTGAACCCTGTTGTGCACACACACACATATGTAAACACACAAATATACATATATGGTGTATTATATATGGTATACATACATCAGGCTTTCTTCTATGCATCTATAACTACAGTAAAGTTCAATTTCAAAGTCACAGTGAGAGATTAGACATAATTAAATAGAACAATAACAACAAGACACTAATACAATGTATGTGAGTGTGTCCCCTCTCTCAATATTTTGTTCTATATATTTTTTCTCACCACGGCTGACCAGTGGCCACTGAAATCAGGGAAAGGGAAATACAGGTTACTGAAGATGGACAGGCTCTCCTGGCTGCCGTGCATGAAAATGTCAGCCCGTAATGTCAGGCCTGTTTCATATTCAGTGTTGTCACTTAAAACTTTTGACTTCTGACCGAGTCACTTTAACACAAAGTCACAGAGAGACAAAGAGATGTGCACATATACACAAGTCGTGAAGCCTTGGATTGGTGCAGTGTTTGCAATTTGCCATGGGTTTGATGGTCATTCCAGGGACAGACAGGGAAGTGGACAAAGCTGGGGAAGGGATGACTCATGTAGCTAAGACAGGCTGCAGGAGTCACTCACTCACCAGGGAAACCAACACTTTGTTTTTGTCACCATCTCTGATCGTTAAAGACACGATACACCCATACACCGTAAATAACAATTTCACTAATGGTGACGAAGGGGTTTCTGGGGTTCCAGGGTAGACAGCAGTGGTATAGGGGAGGGACTTGGAGTAGAGGATGTGGATCTGCATCCTCACACCAAGTGAGTTCCAGCACTTTTAGCTGGATACGAAGATCTCAGTTCTGGTTTTAGAGGGAAGATCTATCTCAGTTCTGATTTTAGAGGGCGAAAATCACTTGGGCCGTGTGTCTGATTTGCATGCGCGTTTTCTGCAGGACAGGATTGGAGGTTTTCCAGCCACACCAGTGGGAAGTGCCCTGCCCCCAACCCCCACCGTGTTCTGCCGCCCCTTGCTATATTTTTGGTGGAATTTGTAGCTGCCAGTGGGGTAATGGAGAAGGAATCTCTAGTTTTCTTTTAATCACTCTGTTCTGGGGCAAAGCCAGAGGGCTCTCGGATCTGAACAGGGGCGATGGGGCGATGAGGGGCAGAGCCCAGTGGCTAAGACGCTTGCGTAGAAATTGCTGGCACCGAGAACAGGGCAGCTACCAGCTGCAGATTAGGATTAGCTCTACCCCGTGCGAGGCGGCGTGCTCCTGGAGCTACCCAGTGCCGGTTCTTCTCTCCTCCACTGCCTCTAGGAGATCGGGACGAGGGAAGTTCCTGGTCCCAGGGGAGGCAGAACGACTTGGGAGTGAAAGCAAGCGGACCGCGCCTCTGGTCCCGCTGGACGCAGGGCTCTCTGCGCTGGGTTGAGGCCGGCAGGCTAGGGAGGAAGCCCAGCTGCAGGGAGTTAGAGCTCCCGGACGCCACCCCAAGGGTCCCCATCCTCATCCTACCACAGCCCTGCGCTCGGCACATCCCTGCAGTTACAGCGGAGGGGACACTGCAGTGCACCCCCGCGTGCTCCCCGCGCGCCCCACAGCCTCCAAAGCCAGAACTCCCTCGGCAAGCCGCCGGCCCGCGCCGCACCTCCAGGGCGCTCGGCGCGCACAAGGCTGCCAGCTCTGCGCTGCTTGGCCGCAGGCGCCCCAGGCCCACGAGGAAGCCCGCGCCCGGCGCCCCCAGGCTTGTCCGCCGCAGCACCTCGCCCGGCTCCGGCGGAGGCGCCGGGTGGGTCCGCGCGAGTGGGGAGGGAGAGCCGCGCGCGTCCTCGCATCTCTCGGAGCAAGGAGCCTCTGTGCGCGCTCAGGCACCGGGAACCCCAACCGCACGCAGAGCCTGTCCGCGGGTTGGAGCCCCGGGACCCCGCGAAGACGCTTGGTTTTCCCGCGAAGCGCGCTGGGGAGGGAGGCGCAGGGCGCGGGCGCTCTTACTTGGCAGCAGGGGTCCGCAGTGGCCTGGGGGGCTGGTTTTCCGCGGCGGGGGCCCCTCTCCGCGCCCCTAGCCCGAGCGGAGCTGGCGAGCCCACTCCTCCAGCCGCAGCAGAACGCGAGTCCCAAGTTTCGGAAGTCTCAGCCCAGTCGCTCCTTTACCGTTTGACCGGTACTTTTAAGGGGCGTCCAGCGGCAAACCCCTCCCCGGGCCCACCCCCTTCCCTGACGGCCGCGGCCGCAGCAGGCCCGCCCCCGGCACCTTTTGTTGTAATTCGAGAGCCGCGGCTCGCGGGCCCGGGGACCCTGCGGGGGCGACAGCGCGCAGCCGTGCCGCCCCCACCCCGCTCCTCTCCCCAGTTTTCCGGAGCCTGAGAAGCTGGGGAGGGGTTTTTTTCTCTGGGAGATTCCTTTGCCGGACGCGCAGCCCCGCGGCCACCCCTCCCCGTCGCTCCCAGAATTTAACCCTTCCGTGGCCTGTGAGAGCGCCTGGCACCGCATTCCGAGGGACACGAAGTAGACGCTCAATAAACACGGACGCACGAAACAGCTGCAGCCGTGACTCCGCTCCTGGTTTTCATTTTTTCATTGAGGTAATTATTGTAAGTGCATTAAGTCCAACATCGAAAGACAATTACAGGATGAGTTCAGTCATGCGTGGAATAGAAACAACTAAAGAAAACAAACTGGCACAACAACAAAAATGTCTTTTAGACTCTGGAAACTACAGTGGTTACCGAGGGGGAGTGCGGGCAAAGGGGGTGGGTGGGCAGGAGTGACGGGGGCATATGGACTTCAGCTTTGGTGGAGGTGAGTGCGGCGTGTGCGCACATTGAGGTGTGAAGCCTTACTTCCCAGATTACATCATTCTGTAAACATATGTAAAATTTAATTTCAAAAATTATGAAGAAAACTTGGTTACTGTGAAAACAAACAGCCATTTCTGGGCTGTAGATCACATCTACAACCTTGGCAAGCTTACCCTCACTCCCTGCTGTGGGTCATTTCTTTTCTGTAAAGGTAAGGCTGTGGGGTCACTGACCTTTAAGGTTCTCCCCCTCCCTCCCCAGGGCCAGAATGAACAAGCCCCTGATGCAAGGGACTAAACAGGACACAGCTAAGGGGACGGTACTCTGCGGACAGCCTATGGCTGGCAGGGCCTCACACACTGAGTGGTGAATCTCCTTGCTGGGTGCTCCACCCCGCTCTAGAAAACTCAGCTCCTGCTGAGGTGCTGGCTCCCAGCTCAGCCTC
Source organism: Galemys pyrenaicus (assembly GCA_019455555.1). Lineage (NCBI taxonomy): Eukaryota > Metazoa > Chordata > Mammalia > Eulipotyphla > Talpidae > Galemys > Galemys pyrenaicus. Next base: position 2,453,197 of record JAGFMF010011638.1, on the reverse strand, counting down.
CATCCAGCTCAGAGTCCCTCCTCCCCACCTGCTTGTCAATTCATTGGCCTCCAGGACATTCCCCCTTGGCCTTCTGCACAATCCCATGGCCACAGCTAACCTAACAAGCCCCAAATTTAGCATGTCAACTGATAGCCCACTCCAGCCCCTGTGAGCTCCCAGAGGCAGAAATGAGGTCTTCTCCAGTTCCTCCTCCAGACGCTCCCCACTACACCACTGCCCTGACCAGGCGGGTGGTGAAAGAAGGCGTAGGAGTGGCACTTTGCTGTGGAGCTGTGGGTGTCTTGATTGTCTTGCGTGGGTGCTCCTGCACTGCTGATACAGTTGTAAGCACTTAATACATCCACACAAGTAAAATCGGAGAAACTGGATTAAGATGAGTAGAATGCATCTATGTCACAATCCTAGTTGTGACATTGTCCTATAGTTTTGCAAAAAACATCACCACTGGGGAAAATAGAGCAAAGTGCAAAGAGCACTCTGTATTCTTTTTTTACAACTGCATGTGAATCTACAACTAGTTCATTAAAAGTTTCAACAGGGAAAAAACTCAAACCTCAGGGTGGCTCCGGGGCCTTCATGGTGTACTCTGCAGCCCCAGATGCAGCCCCAGAGCCCCCAGGGGTACTGCCGGTTTGCCCATCTCCCAGCCACATTCCCTGCTCTCCCCTTAGGCCCTACTTGCTATTCTCCACTCCTGCTGTTTTACACCCCAGGGCCTTTGAATATGCCATTCCCTAGCCTCATCTGTCTTGTGAATCCTTTGACATCTCAGCTGGTTGTTGTGTCAATAGCCTCCCTGTTCTTAGCTCAGTAAATGGTTAGTAAATAGCAACACTGAGCCTCTCCCCCTCCCTTTCTCTGATCCCTTCACTTCAAGTCCTACCCTTTCTGCTAAAGCATTAACCAATAAGGTATAAAATGAAGGAAAGTTAACTTTGTAAACAGTGTTTTTATCTGATTATGAAAAAAAAAATACTACTGTGAAACATCCAGAAAATATAAAATGTGTGAAGAAACATGTCACTCCGGTGTCCTATCACACGTAGGTAAACACTTAACATTTTCGGACTATTTCCTCAAGGCTTTTTAAAATCAAATTTTATAATTTAAAAAGTATATTTATAGAACGATGTAATTTATTTATAGAACTTATAATTTCAGTACAGCTTCACAACTCAGCTTTTGCACAGGATACACTCACTCACCACCAGAGCTTCCTTCGGGGTATTTTTAAAACCAATTTGTAGATAGTTTTGCATCCAGCTATTTGCTTGTTTGTTTGTTTTTACCATGTTATTTTGAGTACATTTTTCAATGTACTTTTTAATAGTTTTACACTGTTTCAGTGTCTCAAACACCCATATTCTATGGCTCTTGCCTCTGTTTTACAAATCAAGTTGTTTACAACTTTTACTAATATGAATTATAGTACGAGAGGGATCCTTGGAAATATTTATTGAGCACCTACTATGTGATCCCTACTCTGTGACTCAGTGTTACAGATGAAAGCTGAGCCCCAGAGAAGTAATTTCCCCAGCGACACATAACAGACAAGCGGTCGAGCTGAGGTAGCTGAAGAGTACCTGACCCCCCCTGTAAGTACTAAATGACCACACTGGATGCTCAGTAAGTCCATCTGGGCCTCACCGGGCCCTCGCTCCCAAGAGAAAATGAGTGTTTGAGGCTTGTGCAGAGTAATTTGTTGGTTCGATATTGTTGAATGGAAGACCCGAGAGAGAGCGCACATCAGGAAGGCAGGCGACCCTGTTGTAGGTGAAACGAAATGATGACGTGCCTTCTGTTTATAGTTCGTGTGCGCCACCTCCTCTCCCCAGGATTCAGAGCATGTTTCTGCAGTCACAACTTAGGGGCTCAAGTGCTGACTACCACTTATTGCCCAGAAGGAGACTCCTTTTGCCTCACTCCCTCGTTTGTAAGAAGCACCTCACTCGATGTCTCTGGAGGAGAACAAGGGCCGAGGGCACGCGGGCACCTAGAACAGCCCCTGCCGTGGGGCACTGAGCAGCAGCCCCCTCGTGTTTGGCGTCTGCTCCTGCTGTGTGCAAGGCAGCGGGGTGAAGGGCATCGTACAGCTGCCGACTGCCTGCGAGCCAGAGCGGCAGACCCCACGCAGCCAGATGGAGGCCAGGAGGCCATGGGAATTGCTTCCGTAGGGCGCATTCCCAGGATATGACAACAGAGTTCAGGGTGTGGACTGTTCTCGCTCCTTTTTCTTGGCTCTTGAGCTCGATTGCCAAATCATTTTCCTAAGAATCTGAGCATGCCCCAGGAAGCAGAGCGTCAGAGGAGACCCAGCAACGTCCTGGCCAGTCTCTGCTCCCATGCAGCTCTTCCCAAGTGTCTGGGAACTGATAAGAGGCAAATTCACAAGGAAAACGAAGAAAGGTGGCAGCCAGGCAGGCAGTAACCAGCACTATGGAGAAAACTAGAGTTGAGTAGGATAGAAGACGAAGGAAGCACTGGGAGTTATTTCACCCCTGGTGGCCTGGAAGCGCATCAGACAGACAAGGTTGCATAGGCAAAGGTTGGGAGGAGGAGTCATGAAGGTACTGGGGGTGGAAGACACCCCCCAACACAGACACAACAGTTTACCTGTATCACTCCTGAGCTATGCATCACTTTCTTCTTGTGTTACAGTCGTTGACATATTCAGTGCATCTCCTTTATAGGACGATTTTAAGGTCCTTATGCAGAGAAACCTAGAGTCTGTCACTTTCATCTCTGAGTCACTTGGAAGGCAGCTCTCTGCCCTGATCATATCGCCTGCCATCATGCTGTTGAAGGAGAAATACTTGAACGCCTGTGATCCACGATTAAAGTAGAATTAATCTTAGTGGTATTATTAAAGATTACACATACTAACAAGAAAGGAGAAACTCCTTCAGATCTATAGAGTTGAAGAAGAGGAGTCAACTTGCCTACTTGTTAAAGTAAAAGGAGAACCAGCCTAGGCCCACCGAATAAACGCTGGTCAGCAGGGTGGGAAAGGGATTTGGGATGTGTGTCCAGGGGCTGGTGGTCTGCATCTGGGGAGGGGCTTGCGGTTCAAGGAGTCAGGTTGGGCAAATACTTCACATATTCCAGGGGTCCCGTGTTGGCCAGAGATCTGTCCGTCTACTATCAGTAATCAGCGCTTCTCATGGTCAGGAATCTGTAGTGTTTTAGGACAACCACCTTTAATGAGTTTGGACACGTTACAGAGACACGGGGGTGGGTGGGGGGACATTTCGGACTTCCGCCTAGACGGCAGCGCCGCCTAGTGGATCACGTCTCACACAGCATCGAGCGCTCGCACTCTTCAGGATCTAGTTGTGAAACCAACATTTTGAACCATCAAGACATTTCAGAGCACGTCTGTGTTTATAGATAATGAACCAGAAACCCGGAAAAATGTCAATCAGACCGCAGTCCTCAGTGCTAAGAGGACTCTAGCAGCGCTGAGAGCAGATCCAAATGGAGGTCTTTGAAGCCCCAATGCGGAAGTGGTTAGGATGCCTCCACCTTTTCTCCAGGAAACACCTGCTTCTGTATTTTTAAAGTATAATTCACCCACTTCATCTGTTTTCTAGACGGTAAAGTCATTAACCAGAGGCTGAACTCCCCTCCCCCATCTCTTCCCTTACATTGTCAATCATTAACAAATATGTCTGAGGGTACAAAACCGTCTGAGGCGTACAGAGCTTCTTATGGCCTTATCTAGTGAAGAAAAAAGGAAAGACATCCTTTACTTTTAGCAAAAAAGAAAATTAATTCTAGAAAGTCCATTGTCCCAAGACTGACCTGCCATTTCCGTACGGAGCTCCGGCTACGCGGCCCTCAGGTAACTTCCGAGCTGGCACCAGAGCTCCTGCCGCCCTCGCGGGCTGAGGAGGGCAGGGGCCTTTGAGGAGCCCACATGAGAGCGAGTCTTCCACTTCTGAGGGTCACTGCAACGAAACCCTGCTGTTAGGAATTGCCCCTGTGAATGGACATCAGCAATGTGGGTGAATCTCACAAAGATTATGCTGATACCAAAAAAAAAAAAAAATCCAGCACAAAAGAGTAACATACTGTATGACCACTTACCTGGAACCCCGGAGAGGCAAAACTGAACCGTAGATCGTGACTGCAGGTGACAGCCGTCACCTGTGACGTGAGGTGGGGTGGGGGCTGCCAGAAGGCGTGGAGGAGGCTTCCGGGTTGATGGGAATGAGCTGTTTCTTTTTCAATGTGGTCCCCATTTCCCACCACCATTCCACCCGTGTACCATCACCTCAGTCCCTTGTGCTCTTTCTGCCCTCATCCCATCCCCTCCACACCCCCCCCACACACACAAAGTGTTTCTGATTTGTCCTTGTCTTTTGGTTTTTGGTTTTTTCATTGTTATTATGCTTTTCCTTGGTCCCTTATTTGGTTCCCTCATATTCCTCCTAGGAGAGAAACCATCTGGTATTTTTCTCTTGCCTTCTGACTTATTTTGCTGAGCATAGTCCCTTCTAGCTCCATCCATGTTTCTACAAATGACTGTAGTGTAATTGATCTAGTTCTTGACTGTGGCGGTGCTTCCATTAGGACATGCAGTTTCTCAACCCATGAGAAACTCACTAAAATGGGTGAATTTTATTTCTGTAATTTATTCACATAAATTATGTATTTGTGAATTTATGTAAATCATTACAGAATAAAGTTGATTTAAAACTTACTTCGTTGCTGCCTCCCCACCCTGACTTCCTGTTTTAAAATGAAGGCAGTTGGGAAAGTACAGCCCTGCTGAAGTGTGGTTGAGAGCCCAGAACCCGAGTCCCTTGCTGGGTCAACATAGCCTCCTTCACCTGCCAGCCTGAGGGCTGAAGTCACCTGACTCCCAGCCTCAGTCTCCTCACCTGTGAAATGGGGAGATGCCTCAAAGAGCTCTTGTAAGACCCAGATGAGTTCCAGCACATGCAGAGCTAAAAGCACCAGCTCATACCCTCTAGCTTTAAACTAGTGTGCGTACGTAGAGGTGACAGGTTAAATGTGTTTACTTAAAATTGACTGCATTTTCCTACTTTTTTTTTTCATTTTAGGCTTACTGAAAAATTAAAGAGAAAAGGCAGAGAGCACCCGTATACCTCCTTCACGCAGTGGTTCCCCTCTTATTAACATCCTACATTATGTTGGCTTGTTACAGTTGGTGGAATGTGGTCACACCATCATTTATGAAGGTCTGTCGCTTACCTTGGGGTTCATTCTGTGTTGTGCTCTCCATGACAAATGCAGATGACTTGTATCCGCTGTGACGGCACCATCCAGATGCTTCACTGATCTAAAAATCCACGAGGTTCCACTGTTCAACCCTCTGCCATCCTAACCTGGCAGCCACTGACCCTTCCACTCCCTCCATAGTCCTGCTTTTTCCAGTGTCATGTTGTTGGACTCGTGCGGCATGTGTGCTTTGGACTGGCTTCTTTCCTGCCACAATATGCTTTTAAGGTTTCTTCATCAAGCATTTCCATGGCTTGATAGCTTTTTTCAAGTGCTGGCTCCCCAGCGTTGGGCGTCCTCAGTGTGTGAGCTGAGCTATTTCTCTAGCTGTGCTGTGCTATCTCATTATTGACCTGGAGCATCTTTTCATATGCTTATTTGCCACCTGCTTCTCTGTTCTGGGGAGGTGAATCTTGCAGCTATTTACTCCATATTTTAAATTGAGGTGTTCTGAGTCCTTTGTATATTTTTGGCATAAGTCTATTATCAAATGTGTTTTTTACAAGGGTTTCTTCCTAGTCTCCAGCTGATCTTCTCTGAAGGGTTTTCACCTTGTACCTGTAACAGGGTGGTCCCCAGGAAAGGGGGAAGTTCCAGAATTCTGGATCCACCCTAAGTGGGTGGAGCTGAGTAGGGATAAAACGATTCTGATGAGAGGACAGGAACACAGAGGGAAGGGAGGAAGAAGGAAGCAAGATGGAGAGCAGTAAGGAGACCTGGAGGAGGCACATGGAGCAGAAGGACATGTGAAGAAACTGCGCTTGCAGTGGGTGAGAGACTTGTGGGGAGGTTAACAATGGCAGCTTTCATCTTAATTTTAATTTGCTCTTTTCCTCCCGGATTTGTCTGACTCTTTCTAACCCTTTTCTATGAGTCTCTACTGAAAGGTCCTTAAGACATGTGGCAGGCTTTTGGGCCTTGCTTTTGGCCAATCCTATTTGGCTGGACTTTTACCCTCAAGGAGATGGGTAACTTTGGATGCTTAACTTAGTAACTATATTCTTTGTCCTTTCTGTATTGTACCCTAATTGTATTAAAGTTCCTTTCCATTAAAGGTCTTATATGTTTGTCTTAGTGTGGCGATGGCAGAACCCATTCAGAAAGGGCAGGTTTGGGAATTCTGGGGTGCCCCTCTCCCTGCCCTGTAACATAACCTGCATTATTGCCTTCCTGCACAAGTCTCTGTGTGTGTGTGTGTGTGCACACACCATGCATGTGAGAAATGGGCAAGGTTTGGAAGGGCGGGGTGGGGGGTGAGGTGGCTACTAAGAGTAAATAAAACTGATGCCTTCCTCCAGGAGCTTACATTGTGATTTGGGGCAGAAGATCACAGAGATATTAAAGAACAAGACTAAATTACATGAGATATGTGCCAAATGCCTGAACCATTCAGTGAGCTGAGCTCAAAGGGGCTGGAGAACCCCAGGGGGCTGCATGGAGTCTGGGGTGACAGGGTATGCATGGGTGGGGGGGCCTGGGGAAGGGGAGAAGGAGCTCTGCCTCCAGGGTAGGCAAGGTGGGAGTGGTGAGAGAAAGACACCTGGGAAACCAGCTTAGTATTTGCTCAAGGAGGAGCCCCCACTTCTGGGCCCTGAGGGCTGAGCATAGACTCTGGAAATTGAGCAAAAGCACAGAATGTGGGGTGGTAGGTGGGGAAGACATTCTTCCTCTTCTTGTCATTATGCTGCTTTCCTAATCCCCACTTTCTTCCTCCACCAGGAATGTCTCTGCTGAGAGAAGAGGGAGCCACTTACCTGGCACAGTCATTTAGAGGGAAAAAAAATATAAAAAAAACAACAACAAGCAAAAACCAACCTGTTTTAAATTTCATTCCCAGACACCTGGCTTCTGCCAACACTGACCACCTTGTCTCAAAGATGCAGCTAAAACAGGGAGGGGAAGGGCCAGACAAAAATGGAAACTTTTCTGCAGCATTTGGGGCTGGCCTCTGGCAGAGGCCCTGGCCCAGGCCACAGCCCAGGGAAACCGTGCCTCTCCCAGCAAGCATGTGAGCGCCTGTCCAGGTGGCTCAGGGTTGGCTGGGGACATAGCCTGACTCTTCCAGTCCAGCCACTGGCATTTACGGGGCTGCCTGCCCAGAGCCAGTGTGGCATCCAGAGGGAGAGGAGGTGCGAATCCCCTCTGCCCACCAGCCCTCTGCTCTGGGGAGAGGGCCCAGGACCAGCCCACAGGGACGGCTGCCTTATTTTAAATGGCCAGTCAGCCAGGAGCTGGAGAGGAGGGGAGATTCAGAGGAAGCCATAATTCAGGAAAAAAAACCCAACCCTCAACAGTTACTTACCAAAATAGAAGAACTTTGCTACAGACTGAACTGTGTCTGGCAAATTCATAGAGGACAGCCCTAACCTCCACTGTGAGGGAATTTGAACCTGAGCTTTGGGAGATGAGGGTGAGAGGTGATCCCAGGGTGTGACCCTCATGATGGGATTTGAGGTTTTACAAGAAGAGAAGGAAAGACCCAAGCGTACCCCCCACCCCATTGTCATTCCCCTGCCCTCCCCAGTCATGTGAGAACAGGGTAAGGCTGCTGCCTGCAAGCTAGGAAAAGGGTCCTCAGAATGAGTACAGAAGCTACATCTACTGGCACCGCCATCTTGGATTTCCAGTCCCCAGAACTGTGAGACATAAATGTTTGTTGTTTAAGCCGCTCAGTCTATGATATTTTGTTACAGCAGCCTGAGGTTGACTGAGACAAACACAGCTAGCTGGCTTTGCCCTCCCTCCCCTTCCCTCCATGGCTAAAGCTCCCTCCTCACACACAGGTCCACTCATTAAGCCCCCACTTCCGTCCCCACTGCCTACGAGCTGTGTGAACAGTGCCATGTGTCCTGAACACCCCCTTCCTCAGACAGTGTCCTGAGGTAACACCCACCCCCACAGGCCCACTAGTGCTTTGGACTAGCAGTGCTTCTCAAAGGATGGTCCAGGGACCCCTGGGGGTTACCAAAGTCCTTTTGGGGAGTCTACAAGGTCACACAGTTTTCATAATTAAAATCTTAACTTCCTTTCAGCTCTGGAGCTGGCACTGTGCCAGGATCAGGCACCACTTCCTCCGCGAGGGCCGCGGGTGTCATGGAGGCTCCAGCTCATCAGCCACTTGGATTCCAGTCCCAGGTTTCCCCTCAGGAAACGGGGACTGACTTAGATAACGAAGGCCTTTCCTAGCTATAAAAATGGCATTGTTCTCTTTTCTCCGAATCTTGCTGTTCCTTCTTATAGACTGAGGAATAATTATATCTTCCCAACAACCTCACAAAGCTGTTGAGAAGGTGAAATTTAATGCGAATGTGCTTTAAGGAGGGAAAACTGCTCCTCAGTGATGAGGTGCGATTATAAAGAGAGGAGCAACGGGAGGACAGTGAGCAGGCTGCTGGGCGAGCGCAGCCAGAGCCCACCAGGAAGAGACACCTTGGTTGCTAGGAGACCATGGGGGGTGCTCAGGCCGCTGCTGGGTTAGTCTTGTCAGTCTTTGAATGGCCCCTCTCTCCACCAACATTGACATTGGGAATTGGAGTCATTTTCCCCTAAAGGATCTCTGGAATTTGTGATCTGTAGTTTAAAACAAACAAACACACGCAGCTCCTGTGGCTCAATATAAATAATTTCTGGCCATTTAGCCTTATTTTGCTAGTTTTTTCCTTTTTAGCCCAAGATCTATCCATCCATCTATCTATGCATTGACCTATCACCATCACCACCAACCTTTTTGAATTATGAAATATCACCTACATACCAAAAGTGCAAATAATGTAAATGAGATTAATGAACTAGTATAAAACAAACACCCACATCACTGTCACCCAGTTCAAGAACTAGAATATTAGTAGCATTCCAGAAATATTCCCACAATCCACAAAACTGCTTCCCCATCCTGAAGAGAGACACTCCCCTGTTTCAATGGCTTAGACCCCTGTGCCTGTCCTCCACAGCCTCTGGATGTCAGAGGGTCAGGGGCTGAGGTGGGTGACGCCTCAGACTCCTGGCTGTTACCTCTAGGTGCTGCCAGTACCTAGCTGTGTCTGATGAACAAGCATAAAAGCAGCCAGAGGAGAGGTACTGGGTAGACACAGGTGTTTTATCCAGGGTAGCTGATGGGTCTGGTTTTCATATCCCTTTGGTTTCCCACTAACAGCTGAATTGAAGTAAGATCCCATGGAAAGTATCACATTTCTTATCTCTATCACTGTGAGAAATTAATACGTCTTTCAATTTTCGTCAATAAAATGAGTACTTTTAGCTTGTAATTACCGACAAAGGGTACATTGCTTCAGAAGGGCTCAGATTCTCAGAGTGAGAAGGTGGGAGGAAGAGAAGAGGAGCTAAGAGGAGGAGGGCGTGGGCGGGGAGAAGAGAGGAGAGCGCGCCCGCACGTGCAGCAAATAGCCTCTAGGTGGCGACATCCTATCAGGGAATGTCCCAGATCCTCCACGGGACCTCGGGGGTCAGCCTGTCAGAAGGGAGCGGGAAGAGTCAGGAGCAAGACAGGACGCCCATTTTCACCACTTCTTTTGAACTTAGTACTAGAAGTTTTAGCCAGAGCTATCAGACAAACAGGAAATAAAGGCAATCCAAGCTGGAAAAGAAAAATGAAGTGATGAACACTCAAGGATGATATATTATATATAGAAAATCCTAAAGACGCCATCAAAAAGTTGTTGGAAACAACAAATGAATAGAAGTGGCAGCTTACAAAATCAATATGTAAAAATCCGTAGCCTTTTTATATACAAGGAACAAACAAAAATACATCAAAATGAAGTAAGAATATAACTCCGTTTATAATTGCTTCAAAAAGAATTAAATACCTCAGAATCAACCTCACAAAGGAGGTAAAAGACCTAAACAATGAGAATTACATTATGTTAGTACAGGACTTCGGTAGTGACACAGGAGATAGAATGATGCCCCGTACTCTTGGTAAATGACAAGATAGATACTGGGGGGTGATGGGTGGGAGGGAGGATAGATATCGGGCTAAAGAGAAAAATCAATATAATCAAAATGACTATCCTGCCTAAAGTAAGTATACAAATTTAACATAATCCCCATTAAAATACCAGGAATATTTTTTCAAAGAAACTGAATTAAAAATAATGAAATTTATGGGCCTCCTTGGTGGTGCAGTGGGTTAAGCAATGCACTATGAAGCAAACCACAGCCACTGCAGCACGAGTTCGATCCCTGCTGCCAGTCAGGGAGGGGCCCCACATGGCGTAGCAGACCTCTCCTGCCTCGCCGGCTGCTCCCTTCAGCAGTGTACTTCTGTTGATCTGCCGGTTCTGCTCCCCGCTCAGTCTGTGGTGAATCCTCTCACCCCCCCTCCCTGCACCTCTGGCCTGTACCCCAGTGCTAAATAAATCTTTTTAAAAAAATGAAATTTATTTGGAACCACAAAAACTTCGAACTGCAAAAGCAACCTGAAGAAAAAAGACAAAAATGGAGGTATCACATTACCTGACTTCAAACTTTACTATAAAACAACAGTATTAAAAACAATATGTCAAATATATATAAATAAAAAAAGTTAAAAAACAATGTTATTGGCACAAAAATAGATATGTAGATCAACGGAACAGAATGGAAAGCCCAGAAATAAATCCACATATGTGCCAGCACCTAATTTGTAACCCACAAATAGGGGGAAATAAATGGTGCTAGAAAAAATGCAAAATCACACATAAAGAATGAAATTAGATTACTCAAAATACCATCTACAAAGATAAACACTGGGGCCTCCCTGGTGGTGCAGTGGGTTAGGCAACGCACTATGAAACAGACCGCAGTCACTGCAGCATGAGTTCGATCCCTGCCGCAGGCCAGGGCGAGGACCCACATGGTGCAGCAGACCTCTCCTGCTGTGCCCGCTGCTGCCCTCAGCAGTGTACTTCCGTTGATCTGCCTGTTCTGCTCCCTGCTCTCTGTGGTGAAACCTCTCACCCCCCCACACCTCTGGCCTGTACCCCAGTGCTTGTATGCATAAATAAATAAATCTTAAAAAAAAAAAAGATAAACACTGAATGCATGGAAGATTTAGATGTAAGGTCTGTAGCAATAAAATACATGAAAGAAAACATTGACGATATGTTATAGGATATCAATGACAAAGATTATTTTTGGTGACTCATCCCTTGTGAGGAGGGAATATAAAAATAAAAAAACCTGGACTACCTCAAGTTACAAAGCTTACAGCCAACCCGGCCTGGACTGGCCACATTTCATTTGACTGGTGGCTGCTCTCAGTTCTTGCTTCTGGCCAAGCTGCCAGAGTCGGAATTCCAGCCCCACCTTTTACTAGCTGTGTAGCCCAGGGCAAGGCAGACAGCAGCACAACAACTATCTCGTCTATCTCTCCTCCTATAAAATGAGAATAACAAAGCCACTCCTTCAGATGTGGTCTTTAGAATTATAGGCGTTAATAAAGTGCTTAGAACTGCCTGCCTGGCACATCGTTGCTATTATTATTTTATTAGGATAATTCTGCACAGGTATCACTTTCTTTCCCTCCAATAAAGGAAGGACCAAAATGGTGCTCCCTGCCGCCAGGCCCAGGGGCAAAAGGTGGCGTGAAGCTCACTCGATATTGATGACCCTTTCGCAAGGATTTTCTCTCCTTTCATTTCACAGATATGATTGGAGCGTTTGTTGTAGATCAGTCCCTGAAACAGACACTGGGGACACAACACTGAGACAAACACCCCAAAACTACGGGTCCCTACAAGTCATATTCTGGTAAAGCCTCACAAGACCAGGACTGTGGCTGGTATGTGCCATACAGAGGCGGGAGCTGTGGGCTAAGAGCCAGAGCATGGAGGTGCTAGTGGAAGGTAGGGGCCAGGCAGCCTCCAGGGGAGAGCGAGGCAGGGGGCAGGGGAAGTGCTGGGCCAGTGGAGCTGGAGCAGGGAGTCAGGGAGAGGAATTAGGAGGCATAGTCAGAGAGCTGTGAGGTGAGGGAGGCGTGCTGGGTAGGGCCCTATGGGCCATGATAATAACTTCAGTTCTCAACTTTGAGTGGAATGAGAACATGAGAATATGAAAAAACCAGGTGGTTCAAGCCTGAGTGAGCATTTTTGAGGTTGACTTGTTGAGGAGAGACCTAGTTGGGGAGACTCTCCCTTGGCCCTGAATGGGGAGCCTGCTGGGATGGGGGTTTCAGAACTATAACCAGGAATCACCTAGGCAGGTGGCTGTGGCTGGTCACCAGCTTCATCTTTTACCCTCTTGTCATAACCACTTGGGGTGCCCTGTAACATCCATCTTAATGTGCTTGATTGTTGAAATACGCACATCTTTATGTTCATCGAGGAGAGCAGATTATGCCACCCCAAATGTGCCACTTGGGCATGTGGATTATTTTGGGCTGAAGGTAATCAGGAATAGGAGACTTGAAACATTTTTACCTCTTCTAGAGCTGCCTAGAGAATTTACCTAGGGAGCCTGGCCCAGAAAGAGCTATTCCCAGAGACAGTCTTCTACCTGAACCACTTACCTGCATGGCAGGGTGAACCCCTAATTACCAAACATCTACTATTATCTTCCTGTGACTTGCCCTCCTCAAATTTTGATGCCCCGTCCCTACCCATTGCTTAGCTCAGGGTGGCCTATAAAACTCAATTGCCTAACTTGCCCTTGAGCCTCATATTTTCACGGGGCTACTGTCTTATGAAATTAAATGCTTCTGTCTGGTTAATCTGTCTTCTGTCAATTACTACATCTACCAAGGAACCCAGAAGGGAAAAGGGGAGATTCTTCTGTGCCTGCAGCACATACTGCTGTGTGCCTTACCTGTACATAAAAGGCATTATGTTACAAATGTCATTTCTCACTTTGCAAAGTATTCAACACTTTAAAATTTTTTATTATTTTTTTAAAGATTTATTTATTTATGCATACAAGAGCTGCGGTACAGGCCAGAGTCGCGGGAGGTGAGAGGATTCACCAGAGACAGAGCAGGGAGTAGAACAGGTAGGCTGACTGAAACATACTGCTGAAGGGAGCAGTGGGTGAGGCAGGAGAGGTTTGCTGTTCCATGTGGGTCCCCTCCCTGGCCAGAGGCAGGGATTGAACTCATGTTGCAGTGGCTGCCGTTCGCTTCATAATTCGTTGCTTAACCCGCTGTGCCAACCGGGAGGCCCCTCTACACTTAAAAAATTTTTAATTGGTTGTTCTAGTGGCTGCATCGTATTCCACACTATCCATCTGCCATCCTTGAATTATCCACGACTTTGCTTCCCTCCACAACATAGCGGATGGCATTTACGAGAGCATCGTTCTGGGATTGCTTTAAGGATCCAGGTAGTGATTTCTCCAGTAAACACTGGATCTTGGGTGTATGTATAGTTAACCTAAAAGTGCTGCCAGAGGGATTTGGGGGTTGGAGTTTTCTGCCCAGACTGCCTGCAGAGATAATGTATGCTGCCAGCTGCTTCCTCCTCCACCTCGCTGCCATCATGTTTAGTGGCTTTACACTTTCATTTACACTTCTCTGGCTCCTTCAGTTTACTCTCTTCTTATCTGTCCTAGGGCTTGCCCTTCAGCGAATCACCTATTAATTCACACAGCCTCATTTTCTTCTGGATTCCCTTTATTTTTTGGTTGTTGGTTGCAAGAATTCTTGTATAATATATATTAATCTCTTTTCAATGTTAGTCCCTGCAAACATCTTCTTGGTCTTCCGTCTGTTAGCTTTGACTGTGGTGTCTGTTAAATGGAAATCCTAACTTTTGACATGGCTGAAGCCACCCTTCCCCCACTTTTGAGAGAGCTTTAAGAGACTAACTTTTAGGGACACTTCATTATGAAAAAAAGTTCTGAAGCTTAGTATAAAACAAATATACAGAAATCTTTTTCTCTAAACTGGGCTGTGGGAAATATCAGCTTTTAATTAACCCTACTTACTGCTACCTAATTCTGGGATTTTTCCTTTTGTTTAAGACTGAATGGATTAAGAAGACAGGAGGGGCCTCCCTGGTGGTGCAAGGACTGAAGCACCACACTATGAAGCATCTGCAGCCACTGCAGTATGTGTTTGATCCCCAGCCAGGGAGGGGACCCACATGGCACAGCAGACCTCTCCTGTCTTGCCCGCTACTCCCCTCAGCAGTGTTTTTCAGCAAATCCACCTGTTCTGCTCCCCACTCTGTCTCTGGTGAATCCTCTCACTGCCCCCCACCCATACCTCAGTTCTTATATGCATAAATAAATAAATCTTAAAAAAAAACATTGAAGTAAATTTGGTTCTCCTAAGTTTTTCTTCAGACTCTGTCACAAAAAGCAAAACAAACAAACCAAACAACCCTGACAGGTAGTGTTAGAACTGCCAACAATAAAATTGTGAGAACAGCAAGATGAGCCCGTGGGCACTTTCTAGAAACTCTTTCAGTGAAAGAGTTAAGTCTCATTGGGAAGGAGGAAGACTGTCTTCTGATGATCCAGTCACAGACCAAAAAAAGTCTCCTTTGTTCAGGAGACCAAAAAAAGTCTCCCTTTCCCTCCATATAGTTGGGTTTATGTGATTATTTATTTAACATTTTAGAAGGGCAGGCTCCTTAGGAAGAGAAGGGAAAAGAGAGGCACCTTCATGTTCACCGGTGGGCAGGACTGCTGTGTGTGTATTAATCAAGCAGAGGGGTGGCAGTGCTTCCTGAGGACGGCACTCCTTCTCAAGGTTTGGGTTGTTTGGGCTTGTCGGGTCTTTACACACAACAGGCTGTTGACAAAAATGTTCAAGTAGCCATGACGTCTGGAGCCCAGGATGCAATTCACTGCCAACGGGTGTCAGCGGTAAAGGGTAAGGCTAGACGGGGGTGCTGGTCAGCCTTAAGGGATACAGTGATAGGAAGAGGCAACTCAACACCTGGTGGGGTGCGGGTGGGGACCAACCTGGTTAAAAACAGTGGAAAAACACTGGCAAATCAACTCTTGTTAAGAGGAGGCTCTCCAGCTGAAGCAGCCAGGCTCCTAGACAAGATGGGGTTGGAGAGGACCCACAAGGTGTTGAGTTTCATCCTGGTACTCAGGCTCCAGGAAATCACTGAAGCAATAAGCTGGCTTTGGGGACTAAAGGGCACTCCTTTGACTTTGGCTGACCTTTCTGTCATCACAAGGCAGTCTGGCTCTCAGAGATGGCCTGCCTTTCACGCCCGGACCTGTGAAAGGACCACAACCATTAGCACTACAGTATCTCAAGACAAAGATCCACTGTGCCTCCAAGTAAGTGGGGCAAATGGAAACAAAGGAAACCCCAAACAGAACCACTGCCCTTCAGCTCTGTTCACGAGCCCAGCCCCTGGAGACAGGCACTTCTCTTCAAGCAAATGGGGTAGAATTTAGACAGCTTCAGACATCATATTTTTTAAAAAAGATTTATTTATTTATGCATACAAAAACTGGGGTACAGGTCAAAGGTGTGGGGTGGTGTGAGAGGATTCACCAGAGACAGAGTGGGGAACAGAACAGGCAGGCTGACTGAAGCACACTGCTGAGGGAAGCAGTGGGCGAGGCAGAGAGGTCTGCTGCACTATGTGGGTCCCTTCCCTGGCCAGCGGGCAGGTATTGAATTCGTGCTGCAGTGGCTGCAGTTTGCTTCATTGTGTGTTGCTTAACCCATTGCCCCACCAGGGAGGCCCTAAACATCATATTTTAACGTGTTTATCCTCAAGCACAAAGACCTGTATTTATTGCACTGCCTCAAAAAATGATTTGAGCAAGTTCTATTTTAATATTATTATCCCATTCTCCCTGCTGTCAACGGTTTGATCATTGCGCTCCTGTGCTCACTTCGTTCTGCACCCCCATTTGTTCTGCCTTTCCCCCTTTTCAGACATGTCTTGAGCTTTTATTTTTGTTGTTCTTCACAGCTATTTCCCTCCCCTTTCCATCTGTCTAACATCTATTTTCAGTTATGGCTCAGACCCACCTTCTTCCTTCAGGAAAATCTCTACATATACATTCTCAAACAGCTGAGAAAAACTATTAGTAATATTAATAGCTATTAGGACATTAATAAAGGTTTCTCAATAAAGGTTTATTGAGAAGGAGGAGATTCATATTTCCCTGGAAATAAGCCAATGGTATTAAGGTCAGATCTAATTGCAAAATGGCATAAAGTTAGTATGTGATTTTACCATTTATTAGACAAATTACATAAAAATTGTTCATTCTTTTTTCTTGTCTATATATGTTGTGAATAAGTACTTTAAAATAAACCTTATGAAGAGTAGTCTTACTCTGGCCTTTATCCTTGTGAAATATTTGGTTTCTGCGCTTCAACACACCCCCCAACCCCATGACTACACGGCCATGCTCACCGTGAACCTCGAGTCCAGCAAATGCACAGGGTGCCAGCCAGACTCGCCTGATGTATTTTACCAAGTTTACATTCAAGTCCAGTCAGGTATTCTAACAGGTAAAAAGATTCAAACTTCAGGGAAAATCTGCTTGAATCACAAAAAGGAATCAGAACCATTAATGCCAAGTCACTGGATGAACTTTGATTTTATTGATGCTTAACACTCATCTGTGTATGTGTAGCCACGTGAGTTTGCCACATACAGAAATTGTATGACACCACAAGCACCACCCCCCGATTATTCTTACCTTGAGTGGAAAACATTATTCAAATAAGAAACATGAACGATGCTTCCTTAATTTTTATAATTCCTAAGTATGAACTTAGTAACAGAACAAAGATTCTCCTTGGTTGGTCACAACAGTCATTATGAGAGGGAAAAATACCACAGAACACTGAAACAGAAATACCTAAATAATTCACTGATAGGCAGTTTGCTGCACTGCACATTATCATACAGATTCTAGTCCTTAAGTTTGGGAAACACATTTGCCATTTTAGTTTCCAAGTGATGCAGGCTTCTTACAAGGAACACTATTCTGTTTAAGCCTGAGTTTAAGAGTCAATCTATGTTAACCTAGAGTTTGCCCATCTGAGTGCACAGGTGTGGACAGTGGTGGGAACAAGTCAGCTGGGCCGGCCTCCGGGGTGGTCAAGCTGAGCCACAGGCAGCCTCCCCAGTCTAGAAAGTGCTTCCCCAGATTGGAAAGTGCTGCTGAAAGCCGGCAGCTTAGGGATGAAAGTGTGCAAAAGCCAACGGTCCAAGTCAACGCTTGCACTTTTACTGTGATATCCTTAAATGAATCGTGAAATCTGAGAACATCCTCTGGAGGCTTAAAAAGGGGCAGCACCTGGAGCTGGAACAGGAGCCCTGAGCGCAGGCGCGGCCAAGGCTGAACACACAGCTCCCCTGGAGGAGGCTTTCCAGACTTCCTCCAGCCCAGTTTCTTTTGCTTTCTGGTACAAGTGTTGAGTTTACTGTTTTCTTGGCCAGCCCGTAGCTGACCTTCATCTCCTGAAGCCCGCTCCTCCCTTGCTTGCCTCTCGCCCAGCCTAGCCCTGCATCACTGGAGGAAGTACCTGGAAGAAACCTCCTGACCGCACAACACGGTGAGTCCTCCTGAAAAGCCCTTTTTAAATTGCGGAGGTTGGGGGTGGGTGGGGAGGAAACCTTCTCTGGTTGGTTAGAAAACTGAATAATCTAGAAGGTAACTGAAATTCTGGTTCATAAAAACATTACAAATACTTAAGATAAAATTTGCCAATTGTGCCGCAAATGAGAACTCCTGAAGAGGATGCTACTACGTACAGGCATACTTTATTGCACGTTGCTTTATTGCACTTCACAGAGATTGCATATTTTGCACAGTAAAAGTTTGTGGCAACCCACTCGGAGCAAGTCTAGTGGTGTCATTTTTTGAATATGTGCTCATGTCATGTCTATGTTAACTGAGGTGCATACATGTAGACATAATGCTATTGTACACGTAATAGACCACAGTACAGTGTAACCATGACTCTCATGTGTATTGAGAAACCAAAAAATACACCTATTGCCATGTAGCGTCACTGTGGTGCCTGGAACCAAATCTACAGTATCTCCACGGTGTGCCTGTCTCTCCTTCCTTCGGTTGGGCTGTTCACCCAGAGGTTGGCCAAGTGTCCTCTGTGAAGGATCATTTGGAACATGTTTTAGTCTCTGGAAGATACCCATAGCATCTGCTGAACATTGTTCCCTTGTTTTTATCTTTAACAACCCTTTAAAAATTGAAAACCATCCTCAGCTCAGGGGTCTTCTAGATATTCCCTGTTGGCAAGTGTGCCACAGCCTGATCTAAGGAGCTCTTTGCAGAGAAACATGGGCACTCAGCTCTACCACGTATAAGGCTGTTCAGGCCTTGGAACCCTAATTTGGGGGATTTCTTGTGGAGGGTGAGGTAGGTCCTTGAAGAGCGATCATGAGGTCAGGCTTCAAGCAGAAATTCTCTGCACTTGTCTTCACACCCTAACAGTGCAGAACTGGACCAAACTGGAATTCTCTATTTAAAAAGTGGCTATACTTACAGTAGGAAGTCTTTATTAAGGCCTATTTAAAACTGTGCCTGTGCTAGCTTATTCTTGCCTTGAGTTTTAAGGATAAACTGCCACACTTGAGGGATTTGCACATTTTCACTCTATAAACTCTTACTGGTGGCAGGACACCTGACACATAGACTTCCTTTTCACCACTAATGCCCCTCAGAGTCCACAAGGCAAGTCCATCTAAGGGCTCAAGGAGAAGCAGGCAGCTCACGCTGCTTCCTGGGTATCCAGGACACAGCTAATTTGCGGCTGGGTCTTGACAAGGAACAGTGCTGACCAGGGACCACGGATTTAAATGGCAAAAAATGAACATTTCAGAAGCTCTATTTTTCAAAGACTCTTTGATCCCATCTTCTCTGAAACAAGATTCTGTGTCCATTAAGTGGGTACACATGGCTCCTCCAATTTTCTGGATAGTTGAGAGGCTCTTGCCTCGTGAATTTACCTCAAAATTATCTTCCCAATAATTTTTCTTAGTTAGAATGTTCGTTTTGAAAGGCAGAGTAACAGCATTTGCATCTTTCCTAAGTCTGTAATCTTTTAAGTCACCCATATACAGTACACATCATGTTTTTAATTAACAGACAAGATAAAATCCAACTTATTTCCTAAGTTAAATAAGCTTTAGAACCAATCTGAGTTCTTCTCTAGTCAATGATTTTTCAAAAAGCAACAGATGGTCATCAAAGATAGACTTGCTAACAACTAGACAATTTTAACTGTTCTGGAGTAAGAAACAGCACACGTGCACACACAAAGAACTTCACCAAAAACAACTGTATGAGAATTCTCAAGCTTCTAAATTAACAAGTGAAAAACAAGCTATCTCGCATACGCCAATCCTGTGATCGTTTTAGGTTTTTGTTTCAAATGCCAAACTTGTTTTCTTCAAAACATGAATTTATTCTTATATTAAATTCAGACCCTTCTCTGTCTGGACTTACAGAGATATTGCCAACAAACACCTTGTCCAGTTCTCGTAACCTCTAATCCAGTGAGACTTTGAGATTTTCAAGCTCTTCAACAGCCATGTATTCAAAGGTCACTGAAAGAAGGGCCACAGAAAATAATTTCCTGTGATCAAGAAAAGATAAGGGCATTTTTAAAAAAGGAAATGCAATGAAACTGTAAATTCGTAAGTGTGTGTGTTTTTGAAAGAATGAGCGCTGCATTCCCCACTGGCATTTTTACCCTCACACACACAGCTTTAGTCAATAGTTCACATTTTTCAGGTCTCTTCACTATCAACTTTAAAAATAGCTACTTTCTTTTATGTATATTTCTCTATTTTGGATATAAATGGTTTTGATTTTTTAAGCCTGCAAAGAAAACAGTGACAGACTGGAATAATAAATAAAAAGTAAATAAACATCACCCTCTTTAGATAAGCGCTTTCAAGATAGAGAAAAAGCGGATGATAATTTAATCAGTAAGATTTTTGGTTCTGTAAAAGTCTCACCCTTCAGTCCCATGTGCACTGATAGGAAACATCTTTGCCATTTTCCTCCAAATTCAAAGTGCATCTGCTTAAAATATACCATATGTTAAAGACCAAAAATCTTAGTGATTTTTGGTTGACATCCTATGCAGCAAAAATCAAGTGATTTTCCCTTTTTCCCATTCCTCGATTTAAAGCTGTATACAAACTGGCTAAATGCAATACTTGCAAGACAGCGAAATTCACAGACAATGGATTTTGTTTTGTTTCAAAAACTAAAGAGGGAAAAGAAAAACGAAACCAGAAAATAAGGAGGAGAACCCCTGAGGCAAAAATGGCTTTTCCTGTAGACAGTCTTCCCGGGCACTGCGACGGTGGCTCAGAGGGCGCCCGCCATCTTCTGCGAGGGAAGGCCTTCCTCCAGCCAGAGGGCGGCCGCGGCAGAGCCGTGCCGAAGAGTTCGCCGGTGGATACGCCGCAGCCGCAGCAGGTAGAGGAGGATGGCGAGGAGGACCACCAGGATGCAGCCCCAGAACAAGTAGTGGTTGTAAACGAAGGAGAAGCCCCGCCAGTGGGCATGGCTGGCTCGGAAGGCCTCCTGCTGGATATCCCTGCCACGCGGAGACAAAACCAAGTAACCCTCAGAGAGGAAGGTGCAAGGACAAAGCAGCAGAGACTGTGACTTCACAGTGCGCAGGTGGGAGTCAGAGGGTTTCAGAACTGGAGTTTCACTAATGCTTGGAGGCCAGCGTGGACCCAAATCACGCCTGCGGACAGTCGCGCCCATGCGGCTTCCGCAGTTAAGCTACCGTCTGGAGAAGCGCAATTAAACAAGGGGAACCCCCAGAGGTAACGCATCAGTCATCAGTGAAGCAGGGTTCCTGCATGGGGCCGCCTGAGAGTCAGGTGTGTGAACTTGGGGAGGAAGGGACGCCTTTGTTTGAGCATCTGACTGAGATGCAGATCTCCGACCTCACGCTATGGTGCTCTGCAGATTTCTTAAAAGTACTGTCAGCACATGCCACTACATTGAAATTACACAAAGTACTAT
Source organism: Galemys pyrenaicus (assembly GCA_019455555.1). NCBI lineage: Eukaryota > Metazoa > Chordata > Mammalia > Eulipotyphla > Talpidae > Galemys > Galemys pyrenaicus. Next base: position 2,432,011 of record JAGFMF010011638.1, on the reverse strand, counting down.
CTTGATGTTAATAAAGTGATATTTCTCTTGTGATAAATATCACAATAATGATATTATTTTGATACTTAATGTGTTACCGCTAATGGTTTTCTTTACTATTTTGATAAATACACTCAATACTGTGGTTTCCTCTGTAAGCCTATATATCTAGATTAGGCATTAAAACAGTATTTTGAAAAGGGTTCAAGTCATCAGAGTAAGATCTCTGGAACTAACCCTTGTGCTAGGAGCCAGCCCTGCACATTAAGGGAACGGGGAGCAGGCGGGAAGGGGAGCAGGGGCAGTGAATGGACAGGCCACAGACTCCACCATGACTGGTCTGCCCACACCCGTACTAAGTCCAACACCCAAACACCCACAAACCACAAAAGTGGCGTGATACATCAGAGTCACAAAAAGCATTTTCGATGAGTCTCTTACCAAACTCACAACCATACCTTAAGGGTAAAAAGCGGGTTCTGTAAAGGATCGCTCCGAGGGTCCACTGAACCTCCTTGTCGTACACTTGCAATGCTGTCTTTAAATTTTTATAGTTGGTGGGAAATGAAAAGCCCCTGTGAAACACCTCGAACATCCAGGCAGATTTGAAGCACTGATACCTACAAACGTCAAGCCAGACTTAAGTGGGGGTAGCTGTCAGGATGCCCCTTACACAGACGCCTCCCCTCTGCCACCAACCTGGGCCCAGGACTGAATTCACAAGGCCACTCTCTGGGCAGCCAACCAACCCTGGCATTTCTGGCTGACTCAGTCGTTTCACAGTCGTCCAGCACACTGGACATCTCACGTGTCAAAACCTGTTAGCCCATGAAGTCTTGGTATGATCTGATGTGCTGCTAGGACAGATGACCTCTCATGCACCCTATTATTTAGTCACTGAATAAATACTCAGCAAGTTCCAACAGCTTGGATCTCAACTTATTATAAAATGAGAAGGCAGGATGGTCCCTTTCAGCTCTGATATTCAGTGATTCTAGTTATTTATTCAATGCTTACTTTTTGCAAAGCACTGTTAAGCAAGCAGTAAGATAATAAATAATAAGGCTGTTACTATATTTAAGTGACTTAATGAAAGCGGATTTTAAAAAAAGCAACAAATACCTAGAAAACAAAGCAGAAAATGACAGATGCCACAAGACAGGCTGTGAGAGGCAGACAGAGACTGGATGGGAGGACAGCGAGAGACCAACAGGACAGCAACTGATGGGCCCTGACTTCTGGACAGGGCCGACGGGGGAATTCCATGTGGAAGGAACAGCAAAACTGAGCCAAAATTACTGGATGTGTCTGGACCCCAGTTTCTGTTCCATTTGAAAGGAGCCCAGGGCTGATGAGAAGCAGTGATGGATGGTGATAAAAAGGTAGGGTAGAGCTAGAAGTGGCAAGTCAGGGAGCCAATACCAAATGCACAGTGTCTCATAAATGCCCTGAGCTCGGGCCACTACTCACTTTAGCCTGTGGAGGTCAGCGTGAGAGGCGTACAACCCTCGGTCAAAGCGTTCCCGCAGGATCGACCACTTCGTTGCACAATAATCCTGGAAGAAATTTCACGCAATATAAATTAGTAGAGGCTTATTAAACAATTTTTTTTTCATTCTAACAAGGGTTCTCCAAATTCATATTTATAACAAGCATATGTTTCCAGTTAGGAAACACCAGCTTACATTTTATATGTACAGCAAGAAGGCAAGAATATACTCAGTACTTATCGATTAGCAAAGACAACACTTCTTTGTCTTAAAATTCTGCCAATGTTACTATTAAAGAGATTTTTACTGCCCACAGCCAGGTCTTCAAAACTGTTTAGAGTCTCCCTCCATGACAGTGATACTTTACACTGGGTGCTACAACTAAATGGTGCAAGATTCTCAGAACAGATTATAAAAAGCTGTGTCTTGAAGAGAAAGGGAAGAGGTGTACCTTTTCCTGAAGTACCTATAACATGTTCATAGTAATATTTACTGAGCTTGGTATAAGTGCATTCTCTGAGTGGAATAATTAACTCTTTGCAGGGCTACTCTCTTCTATTTAAAGTATGAAGAAATTGAAGCTCAGAGAAGAGGGGAAACTTGCCTGAGGTTTGTGGTAGGGAACCCAGAAAGGCCAGGGAACCCAGGAAGTGGGACTCGGGGTGAGAGGGGGACAGAAGTTTCAGGCAGAGGAACAGATGTGACTTCAGGATATAGGGCTCATGGGAAGATAAGGCTACAGGGTGGGGGTGACGTGTTGAGGTAATTGGAATTTATCCTAAAGCAAAAGGAAGCCACTGAACATTCTAAACAGGAGAGCAAGTGATTGCACTTATGTTTCAGACATAACATTCTAGAAAGTGTGGAGAAAGAATGGCAGAGAAACCATCTGGGAAGCTCCTGCAATACAGCACTGATGACAGACAAGTCTGCACTAGGATGGTGAGAGCAGAACAGGAAGTAGGAATGGGTCTGAGGAATCTTTATGAGATTATAATGTACTTGATGACTGATTATCTGTGGGTGTCCAAGGAGGGATACATGTGTGACAGAGAGACATCTGTAACTCCTGGGCTTCAGGGCAGGGACTGAATGGTTAGCGATGCTATTAGCTGAGACATGTTAGACCATGAAATCCAGCTGGCACTGGCCAGGGTAGGACTGGCACTCTTAGACGCAGCAGCCAACCGTGAGCATGGTGGAGATCATCCAGGAATGTGAAGGCCAGAAGGCCAAGGTGGAGTGTGGGATCACCAAGGGGTGTGAAGGGGGGAAAGCTTTGAAGGAGCCTGAGAAGCTCTCAGAAAGGCAGGCACTAGACTAGGAGTCCTGGCAGCTGAGGGAGTAGAATAATCACATCCTTACACAGTAACGGGAGGTGTGGCCACTGAGGACCAGAGCAGTTCACAGAGTGGGGGCAGAAGTCAGCTCACAATAGACTTTTTACTTCTGCTCTGTCTATGCCCTCCCAACCAGGGGAGAGGATTCCCGACATACTGCACTACAACCTGCCATCTTTCACCTCCCCCTTGTGTGGCCCAGACCTCCAAACGAGATGGGAGGGTGGAACCCGACAGAGTTCTCACAGTCTCTAAAAGCATGCAGAGAAGACTGTTTCCCTGAAGGTCACCTTCGCAGCTTTAGTAAATGTGGCAGCATTGTAGTCTCCTCCCATTCGTAACACATCCTCAGTGCAGTAGTAGAATTCAGAAAAGCCATAGAATTCACTGTTCTGGAAGTGAACTGGGGGCTGGTAGACACCATTGAGGGATGTCTGTGTCTCGTTTGTCTTATTCATGAAAGGCTGGACAGTCTCTCGACACAGGTCAAAGTCTCCTGTTCCTCGGAGGTACAAGGTCTGTCCATTTTGCTGAATTTCATCTTTGATGTCCAGGGGCAAGCAGGGGTCCAGGTATGGAGCATCAGGAGTCAGGCCAGTCTGTTTCCCCAGGAGCCTACAGGACAGAGAGAACTTTATTATGAGCCCAGCAAAACTGTGTTTCAGACAAGCAGCCACTTCTCAAAATAAGTCCTGTGGAAACAAGTTCTACAGGTTCTGTGGGAATACAGATACATTCCAGGATAATCAAGTTAGGAAAATAGGTACCTAAGCCCTGCTTGGAGATTCGTGAAGCAGACAGGCACCCAGCAGGCCCTATACACCGTCCAGTGAAACAACTGGTCAGGTTACCTAGCGCCTTCCGTACCGAGACTCAGCCTGCGCCAGGGCCACTGAGTGTCTGTGGTTCGTAAGCATCAGCCTGGTGTTGTTCCCAGCCCCATTCTGTCATGAGTGCTTGTGATTTTAATGCTATATAGATGAAAAGAAGTAACTGATCTGTGAAAACTAGGTTAGATGTTTTGAAAACTATGATAAAGGCAAGTTGCTAGAAAACTGCTGCCTCGCCTAATTATGTGTTTGGTTAAAAACTAAGCTAGGGAAAATCTAGAAGAATGTAGAATCAGATTGCTCCACAAATATCTTTAAGTCCTTAATGTTCTTTAAAGAAAGTCAAAATGTCATCAAGATGAGTGGGGGTGTGTGTAGCAGAGAAATGGCAATGGAGCCCAAGACAAATCTCTAGCCCAGGGAGCAAAAAATTGGCAAGTGAACACATAAGCTAAGACAAATGCTTAAGGTTTGAATCTATTCTCATGATTCTCTTTTTTAAGTGATTTTTAAATTAATTATCGATCCCAAATGCGGCAGTTTCTATTGTACCACACGCATCAAGATCTGTCACCCTACTGTGAAGTCACCTTTAAGCTACTGAGAAAGTGAAAAGAGCTTATAAAAGCTGAAGTTATGCTGGTATCTGAACCATGAAATCACAGGGCCGAATGGTGTTTAGCTAGGAGGAGAGGGTGTGAGCCCAATACTCACTCATGGGGACTAAGCCGAGTTTGTACTCACTGCTCAACTGACAAGTTGTGTATCCAGTCCTAAGATCAGGGCAACTTGAAATGTACTTGAATGCAGAAAATTAAGGTATTTAACATTTACAAAGCTTAATTAAAAAATCTTCATCATAACTCTTAATGGCAGAGAAAACATTGTAAGACTCAATTTATGACAAATACAAAAAGTGATGAACAGGGCCTCCCTGGTGGCGCAGTGGGTTAAGCAACGCACTATGAAGCAAACTGCAGCCACTGCAGCACGAGTTCGATCCCTGCTGCCAGCCAGGGAGGGGACCCACATGGCACAGCAGACCTCTCCTGCCTTGCCCGCTGCTCCCCTCAGCAGTGTATTTCAGTCGGTCTGCCTGTTCTGCTCCCTGCTCTGTCTGGTGAATCTTCTCACCTCCCGTGAATCTGGCCTCTAGCCCAGCTCTTGTATGCATAAATAAATAAATAAATAAATCTTTAAAAAACAAAACAAAAAGTGATGGACAACATTTATAATAATTATAAAAGTCCATGACTTAGTCAAATGTTTATCTCCAGCTGTTTTAAGTTGCCCTACATGTAAATTAAGAACTACTAAACAGTCTATTATACAAGCTTCTTGAAATTAAAAAATATTGGTACCAAAATGGGCTATTTACCATTAAAAAAAACCCAAAAAAACAAAATCCACATACTATGGAACCACCAACCTCTTAGCTAACACTATTTAATTCATGTCTGGAGCAGACAAAGGGAAAGGTTTTTATTGTTTTTCATATTCACCTGTGTGAATGTGGTATCGAATGGCTGTGACTTGGCCTTTCTTAAAGTTCAGGCCTTCATAGGGTTTTTAAGAAAAAGATGATCAAGGAAATTTACTATCATTTAATTTGAATTAGGGTTTTCCTCCACAAAATTGTTCCCCCTCTATGAAGGATTTCACCCCCCCACCCCAAACAAAACACAGGAATCAATAGGATATCTTATATAACTTCAGATTTTAGAATTTTTATTCCAGGCGTATTCTTAAGGACTAATTTCAAATAAGTAATTGCTATATACTTAAAATGAAAATCTAAAGCAGATTAACATGGTGCTTTTGTGTTACATAGTTTTAATACCAGAATTCTTCATAGACTCATATTTAAAAGATTCACTGCTAAAAATTTTCAAAACCACTAACTTTGGCTTCTAGATTATTTTTTCCTCTCACGTTAGGGTTCACATCCACTAAATAACTGCATCGACTGGTGTTCTATAATGTTGTCAATGTTATCATCAAACCAGAGCACATACTCAGGGCAGGCCTTCCTGCCGTGTGTTGTGTGGCCAGGCACTGAGTTTCCCAACGACTCTGCCATCTGGAGTAGCATTACCCACGGCCCAATTCTGTTTGAATAACTGAACAGTGACATTTCTAGTCCACTGGGTGAGGTGTGGCTCTGGGGGATGAGGACTGAAGGCAGGATCTGACTGACGTCCTTTCACTTCTCCCAGCTAAGCTGGTAGGGGAATAAAAAGCTAAGCGTGCTAACCTCTTTTGATGATTGAGGTCTCCTCCCTACTTTGCCTGGATATATTTTTTCCAGACAGAGACCTAGGTTTGAAAGTGATCGCTGAGTAGTGGAAGATCATTTACCTGTTCTTCTGAACTGTGCTGGCAAATAATCTGTCTTCATATCTCTGTCGAGCAGCATTGCCACCAAACCCCAGAAAGGTAGCCACATAGACTCGGTACACATGCTCAGTTTGGTGAACATCGCATCCCAAGTTAAATTCAGCCAACAAGTTCTTAGCTACCTCCTCCTGCAGACATAAGGATAATACACTTTAATATTTTTAACAACACAAAAACAATTACCTCCTGTTAAAAAAAGATCTAAAAATATTCTCATTTAAGAGCAAAAATTTCTGCTTCTGCATTTCCCAAGGATCTTTCTACATATCATTTCTAATCCCACATAACAATTCTGACTTAAAAAATTTCAGGTGTGCTACACATGACATTTTGAAAAACGAGTTAGCAATATTAGTTCATATCTTCTGAACTAGTAAATCCTATTTATGAAATCCTAAACTGGAAATAATCCTAAACACAGAGAAGTCGCTATACAAAAAAGTCCTTTGCAATTCAGCGATTAAAAACAAAACAATACCAATGCAGCATATAATTAATTATGGTAATCAACAGTTTGTTAAGAAACAAGGTTATGCATGGTTAAATAAGGACACAGAATCATATAAATAACAAGATTACGACAATCGCATGAAAGAAAAAAGTCTTAGGAAAAAAAGAATGAAAATAAATACATGCTAACAATGAATTTCTGGGATGATAAGAAATCCTTCATCTTTTCAGTATTTTTCCCAAAGTGCTTAAACTTTATAGTGAGGGGAGGAAACTGACATTTTACCAAGTGTGTGTTTCTAGAGGCATGTTTGGCACAGGAAGTGGGGCACACTTCCAGTAGGAAAACTTGAGATTACTTCAAGTATTATTTCTTTACTTTAGAGAAGTATTGCTCTAAGGCACCCAGTAGCTATGTCAGAGACATAGCTAAGCACACAATAGGTGCCCAGCTGTGCCTGAGATATGCCACGTTAGAGGTGCCTGCATTCGCATTTACAGGTAAGAAACTACCACGAAGAAGGCATGTGACCTGTGTAAGGGCATGCGACCAAGCAGGACAGGAAGAGGCGCAGTCTGGCTTATTGCGCTCCTGCCTCTTTTAGCCATCACACTAAGCTGCACCCCACCTTTTAACGGAAAGTGAGGGAAACCAGGCTTAGGTATTAACCCACAGCTAAGTGAAAAGAGTAGTAAAGACATGTAGCCATGCAAGAACACAGCCGGAAGCCCTCCTGGTGATGCCCAGTCCACCGGGGATCCACGACAGTGAGAACGATGAAGGGGGTGAAATGTGTAAGTTCAGAAACGTGGAAGCAGCAGATACAAAGCTCAGTTCTGTCCAGAAATGTGAAAAGCTACCTGAGTCATTTAAAAAAAAAAGTATTTTCCCCAATTACATCTTAAGAAATATGACATTATATTAAATTTCATAATACCTGTTGAGAAAAGAAATGATTGAAGGGGAAATAAAACTCAAGGATGTGACTGACATATGTATCAAAGAAAAACTCTAAGTTCAGAAAACAAACCAGCTGACTTCAATGAACAAACAGAAATCAGTCAGCAGAGGCTGCCTCACTCTCCTTGTCTCTGCTCTCCTGGGTTGAGAAGGTGGTACCTCAGCAAGCACAGTAAAGATGGGTTCAGACTCAGAAAACAAAACAAAAATGGATGGAGACATGTTAAACGAAAAATCAAACAGAAGGAATTTGTACAGATAATAACCTGCTGTGAGGAGGCAAAGCTTACAGTTTTGGGGACTTCGTACGCTATCTGAGTCGACACGCCTCCCATGTCGAGAATACCAGCTGTTCTCTTGCGGAGGATGGCTTCGCTGCTTTGACTACCAGGAACGTTAACTTCCACGATGGCCTCATCATCTGGAAAGAGCAAGAAACATCCACTGGAACAGAACAAATCCAGACAACTGGAATCTTTTAAAGAGTCGTCCTGTTTTCAGGGTATGTGTCCTGCACTTTCTAGGAAGCCTCTGCCTCCCAACGCAATCAAACTCCTGTGACATAGCAGCTCCCCTCGCTCTACTCCTACACACAAACTATGCTATGAAACTCAGCTCCCTTTTTAATCCTTTGAATTAAATTTAAAAAGCCATCATTTCCAGTGAGACATGCAATACTTACCATCTTCAATATGCTCAAATCGTCCAAGGACAAAATTAATGCCAATCCAAGCATACACACCTGCAGATATTTCACAGGGTGAAGACAACAAGAATACAGTTTAAAAAGTATTTTGTATAACCCTTATGAATGCAGTCTGTGCAAATATCCCATTTACTCCCTGACAACCTGTGAAAACATCTGAAATAACACATTTCTACTGATGTATCTCTTGCTAGTGGTTTCCCACACTTTAACTTTAAAATGCAGTTTCATATCATTTACATAGGTTGAAAATATAATTCCCTAGGTGCTAATTTTCTTTTGAAGCTTATGAGTAGTTTTGAAATCCTGGGTTTGTTGTTTTTGTTTTTTTTTACTTTTTAGGAAGTGAAGCCTATGAATTCCAAGGCTTTGAGGACAAGTTAACTTTCTCTCCTTTCCTTTGCCTCTCACTTGCACCCTGTTGCCAGGTCTCATTCTGTATTTACATCTTTCACTCCCAATCTACCGTTGTCTTTACCATCGTAGTTTACACTGTCAGAGACACAGACAGCGATGGTCCATGGGGTCAACCTGCCCTGACTCTCCCCCTCTATCCTTCACATCTACACTCACCGACATGACAAAGTCAAGACCTGTCCAACTTTAAATTTCACCACCACCTTTCAAAAGGTCCATAAAGCAAAAAAAAAAAAAAAAGGTCCATAAAGCAATCAAACTAAACTATTCTATTCCTTCATCCACAGTGCGTCCTTTCTGATGCTCTGCTTGGAGCGTGCTTCCTCCTGCGGCCCGGCCAGGCTCTGGCATGTTATACTGAAGCACAGTTCACACGTCACTTTCTCCAATAAGTCTCTAGCTGGAAAAAAAACTATCTTCCTCTTTCAAAATCCCACAATACTTTATTTTCCCATGGAAACTAAAACTTTACATTACACTGTATACGTCACTGTTCTATCAACAGTTTAATGGCACTATCTGAATTTTACCCAACTTTGTATTCTGTACAGTGCCTCTCACAGAGGAGGTATTTGCTGAATTGATAGATGATCTTGAAATAAATGTTTTTTGGTTTCCATTTCTAGCAAGCTCTTCCTCAGTAATTTTATTGTCATTTTGTTCTCAAGTAGTCACTGTTCTGAAAACAACCAATATTTTCTCAGTCTATCAAAGCCAAGAAGCATTCTCCCTTCCTAGCAAGTAAATCAGAGGAAAGCTCCAACTCAGTGATGATCAAAATTCTAGAAAGCTGTGTAACCTGGGCGAGGAACACAAACTATTTCTATCAAAATGAATCAAAATGAATTTAGCAAAATGTTTGTTAATTGTGGTGAGGACAAACTAAGCTGTGTCTTATTGGCCTGTGTCTGGATAATAAGGAATTTTACCATTCAAAGGGTCTATCTCAAGAGTATGGGTTCCCAAATTTTAAGACGTTAAGAACAACTCAGTAAAGAATATACTAGGGAAAATGGTGAGGATTTAAAGAAACAGCTTCTCAAATTTCAAGCTGAAGACCTTATACTGACCTTCCTGCTTTCCTGAAATGACTTCGGCATGAGAGTCCGAGAACAGAAAGTCGAAGTGCACGGGGATGTCGGTGAGCAGGTCTTCCAGGATGGCTTTCTGCTGACTGCAGGGCGATGTGAAGACAGAGAATCAAAATACATGAAATGTTGCTTTGAAAAAAAGCATATTTCATACAGCTCTGTATGAAATAATTAATTTGAATACCAAAGTAACTCATTGGGAAGACTTCTGTTTAGGAGAGAATTTTCAGCAGTTGAATAAATTAGGTGATTCTCAGAGGGGAAACTCTTGTCACTGCAAGTGCTCCTTCAACTAGCTTCTTAAATGACCACTTTATACTTTTGTATTTACTGTCAACAAATATGTTAAAAGGTATTTGATGGGTACTGGCTAAAAGAATAATTCTGGTATGATTTCAGGTTTTGAGAAGGAATTTTTAACGTCTTCCTGTGATGATGATGGGAGGGGGTGGGGGAAGGAAAGTAAAACACTACACCACCACCGTCACAAACCCTGAGCAGTGCCGGCACCCCTCACGGCCTGACCTGCCCGCCCTCACGTGGCGATCACCTTTCGGGAAGGATTCTCATTCCGGCTGTGCAGAGAATGTAGAGAGGGGTCTCTTTGTGTTTTGCCCGTGGCACGTGCTCTGCAGCAAAGTTCAGGAGCGGGGAAATGTAATCACTGACTTTCTCTGGAGAGGTAGCAAATTCTGAAATGCCTAGAGAAACAGGACACTTCCATTAACACACGGGTAGTTTAGCTCACGAGTTATGCTGCTTCGGTGTGGTGGGAGAAAGTCGAGCTACACACTGTATTCTCAATGGTTTTCCCCTCTCCTGTGGCAACTCCTTCCACAATGCCTCTTCCTTAAATGATGGTGGTCCTAGGTGTTCAAGTCCGTGCTCTCTTCTTCTCAGTCATGAAAAATCAGACCTAACAGAACGTCTACTGTGTGTCAGCACACATGACTCCCATCCCTCGAGAAACATGCTCCCCCTTGGCCCTGGCAAGCTCACTCAGGCCTGTGGCCACCATCACCACCTACAGATCTCAGTTCTCCAACTCCTATCACCAGCCACTCTCCCCAGACGTACACATCAGTATGCGGTGACCATCCTCTAGACATGACCCTGTGAGGACACACTGGTCCTCACAGTACCTCAAACTCCACACATGCAAATCTAAACTCAACTTTCACTACAAACCTGCTCCTACTGCTTGCAGCCAACCTGTGTTGACTACTGACCATCACTGGCCACCCAGATCCCTTTCCTGCCTCCACCATGCTCTCTGGGTTTCACTAAGGGCTTCCTCTTGATTCCCGCCTATTGCCCTTCTCATCGCTACCCTCTACCAGCCCACTACAATATATCTTACTTTACAGTCATGGCGGCAATTCCTCTGCCATTCCCTATACAAAGAGTGTAATGTTCTTTTGTGCGTCCCCACTGCCCTCCAAATAAAGCTAAACTCTAGAATAGCATAGTGTCCTACATACTCATTCATCTTCTCTTCCCACATTCCTTCAATTCGACTTCAGCTGTACTGAAAGTAACTTCTATAATGCATCATATTCTGGCCTCAGGGCCCCCTGCACCTCTATTGGGCAAAACCTTTGTCTACCTCATGACCCACTCACCACCTTTTTCACCTGGCTAACCCCTTATCACCCTCTGAGCTACTTCCTCTATGGCAGTCTTCCCTAAAGAAACCCTGAAGGTGAGCTCTCATTACCTTCTGTGCACACACCAAGCTTTAGTTGTATCATTCATTACTCCCTACTGGAACAACCTATTTACTTGCCTGTCTCATTGCAAATAGAAGTTTCTCGAAGGTACAAATTGTGTCTTGTTCAAATTATACAGTGCCTGCCAAATAGTAGGTGCTCTGTAAATATTTATTGAATGAGCATACAAGTAAATGAATGATTTCCAGTTGTCACTAAGCTTACAGTATTAGTTTTGCTACAGTGTCATAGACGGGAGCCCATGCTTCAGGACAGAGTGTCTAAAATGGTGCTTGGATCTCCATTTCACACACTTGGTATAGAGTCAAAGAGAAGCACGTCCAGCCTGATTTTAATAAGATTCTAGTGTACAGCCTGGGATGATGCAGCTTCTGTCCTTTGTTCTCAAAGGATATCTTCAAGGCATGGAAACTGTCATCTTATTCTATGAGAGCAGTTTAATTACTGGTGGAACCTGGTGTGTGTAGCTATATGAAATGCAATGTGCTGTTATTTTCATTTTCTAGTCTTTTGGTGAAATTTTAATCAATATAACTTTAACTCTGAAAATATTTCTAGATTAGGGATATATAAAAATTTCAGGGGTGGGAAAATAACCTTCAGTAAGGGTTAGAGTAAAAAAAATTCATTCATGGAAATATACTCTGATATCAAAATAATGCTTGTAAGAGACTCGGGTAACTTCCTTATTTTAACCTGAAAAATGAGGTAGAGATTTTTAAATTTTCTGAGCAATTTGTTCAGCTACCCAAACACAAAATCAGTTTATTAAAGGTTTGCCTGAAGGAGGAAGTGGAGTCTGAATCACTCAGTGAAAAATGAGTAAAGTTCAAGGGGTCTTCAGTCTGTGTGGCTAGGAACTGTTCTATGAAGGCAGGTTTAAATCCTTCTCATTTGTATCTTTGAAATCAGAGAAAATATGCCAAGATTATTTTTATTTGTCACATTCGCTAAGGTTTTAAATGACAAATTTCTTGGAATATTTGGATTTATTTAATATTTTACTATTTAACCTATCAGTAAGATGAAATAAAATGCCTATTTCATGGTTCTCCAGAAACCTTCCCTTTCCAGTGCTCTGACGGAAGGGAGCTGCCCATGGAAATTGTAATGAGACATAAAAAAACTGAGAACAACTAATTTAAACTGGGGAAGACAACTCTCAATTCCATATAATACACTGACTTAGAAGTTGTGGTATCTTTAAAAACCACAACTCATCTAAGTTTTATGGTTACCCTTATTAAATATTCTAGAAGATTATAATTATATTTGGGAGCAATTTTTTTTTTAAAAAGACAACTATACACCAATGTATTGGAATACAGAAGTCTATGAATGACCTGAAATGAACGTGCCATAAAAGACAGAGACAAAGGGCTACCAAACAGGAAAAACCCTCCCTATTAACATCAACTGGTAGACATTTGAGTAGCACAGATAAGGCACTAAGGTAAATGCTGCAGGAGACAATAAGACATTTTTCCTTGGATATTCTAGGAAGGTGCAGTCACCTAGGCAAGATGGATAGAAAAGGGAAAAGAAAGTAAAACGAGGAGACCTGTTACATCTGGTGTGAGCTTTGATGGTTGTGGGGACAGAAAGACATCACAGAGGATGAAAGACAGAACCTAGATACCAATCAGACATTTATCACTTACATACCAGGCTTTATTTTCATAACCACTGGCTTTCGGTTTCTATCCCTCATTTGTCTGATATCTAAAAGATCGTGAGGATTGCCATTATGCCTTGGCCAGCAATAGACGAATATTCGAGACCCACTGCTACCACAATCCACCACAATGCCATAGTTCACATTGGGATTGTTGGTGTCTGTAGCTTCAATGTCAGTAACTCGTGCCAGGTACCTTGTTTAGAAAAACAAACACACTTTTACTTAGGCAATATCATCCTAACCCTAACAGAGCAAATGAAATAACGAAATAGCAAGTCAGTGATTTCTAAGCTGTGCAGTAGCCCCACCAGAACATTTACAACTGCCAAACGATTAATGTGGGTAACAAAAGTCTTACTAGTAATAAAGATAATCGAAATCAGATACACTATCCCTTTACAGAAGTTCAAATAAGCTCTAAAATGCAAAGTTCTCTCTTCAGACAATCAATATTAACTGAAATTACATTACAGTCATTTATGTTTAATTATTCCAGGGCCTGTTATGATGTGGATTTGGTGGTTAAAGTCAACTAGTTTCAAACAGTTTAACTTTTCTTTTTTTTTTTTTAAAGATTTATTTATTTATGCATACAAGCATTGGGGCACAGGCCAGAGGTGTGGGGGGGGGGGGTGAGAGGATTCAC
>JAGFMF010011638.1:2377339-2418246 GCA_019455555.1 Galemys pyrenaicus | reverse complement strand
CACACCATGTGGGTCCCCCCCCTGGCCGGCAGCAGGGATCGAACTCGTGCTGCAGTGGCTGCGGTTTGCTTCATAGTGCGTTGCTTAACCCACTGCGCCCCCAGGGGAGGCCCCAGTTTAACTTTTCATGTCATGCTGCATTCAGTACAGAATCTGGTTCTTATATCTACATGCTCCTTAAATAAAGGTATATGACATCCCATCTAGGAAATAAATGTTTTTATTTTTTACCTTTGAAATTTCTTGTCTCTGGATAGCCTTCCATACTTATTTCGGATTATGACAACAGAGAAGTATAAGAGTGAAGCAGCAGCTGCCAGAACGCTAATAACAATGATTTGGCGTAAATTGGTATTCAGAATTCGAGGACACCCCACTGGAGAGATGCTAAAATGCCAGGAAGCAGGAAGAAGACAGGAGATTCCAATCCTGAAATTCAAAAAAAAATCAGATTTTTAAAGCAATCTGTTCCAAAGAGGTACCCTGCTTTCTTAAAAAACAGAAAAGAAAAAAGAACTAGAGCCATCTTATAGTAGTAAGTTCAATTAAGATAAATATACAAATTAATTATGAAATGAGGTTTAATTTCAAGAATGACAAAACTAAAATAAAATTCAGTGCACAGAAATGCTTGTCACAAGGTGGGCCTACAAAAGGGCATGTGCACCCTAGTGGCCAAAACCTGTCCATTAAATTAGAAACATAAAAACACCTCAGGAGGAATAGTTTTCTTAACACTGAATTCCCAAATTTCTTTTCTCTGACTGGGAGAAAACAATATTTTCTACCCACAAAAAAGTCAATAAATGAGTGTTATGTCCTATGTTTTTAGAAATATTTCTGAGATAGTGAAAATAAATACTTCTCAGTTTCTGGCAGAAACAAGAGATTAAAAGAAACCTTTAGGATGAACTTGTTTTGTAGTAAATTTCTATTCTCTTCCTTTTAAAGAAGACTTCGTGTACTGAAGTCTCTCACAGGGTGAAGGGATCCTGCTCACACAATGGAATTTTCCACTCAGGGTTCCCAGTCCCCATGTGTCTCTTGGGCTACTCCATAAAGTTTCTCACCTCCTGCCCACATCTCCAGGTGGTTATCCTCAACCGCTGGAAGATTCCAATACACATGCCCTTAATGGCGAACTTCATTAATGCTTCTAGAGCCCACTGGGCATTTTCTTTTTGTGACAGGAGCCTCCCCACCTCCCCAGGCCCTGGATGGACAAAGGAAAAATAAAAGTATCCTCTAACCCTCAACACTTTCCATTTTCAAATCAGATATTTTTTTTTCTCTCATCTGTTTCTGCAACACCAAAATCTCAGGTTTTACAGTATTAGTGACAGAGTACCATACCTCCCCATACTGACGGGTCAGAGGTCAGACAATGTTTTGGGAGTCAGTCCTCACACACCATCACAGAAACAACAGGATCCTTCAGAGTAAGTGTTCTCCTGTTCCAGGAAGAGAAAAACATCTCAGAGATGGTACAATCAAAGAACACATCTGTTTTTTAACCAAGTGCATGTTTAAATCAACCACATATAATCAGGTATGTGAACCTTACCCTGAAGCTGTGGAAGAGTTAATTTTGCACAACACACTCAATTTCATGCTGTGAGATGAAGGCCTAAATCAAAGAGAGGACAATAGTCTCACACTATTATTTAGCTAGTGCTGTCTACCTAAAAGTCTTAGTGACCAGACACACCAGGTCACTGAATAGATCTTAACTACCTTATGGTACTGCGTGGTATACCTTATGGTTAACTGAGCGAGAATCTGAAATATTCTTTCATCTGATGAGCATCTATTAGCTCTCTCCTCTATGTACCATGCACCATGCAAGATTCGGTGTTTCTAATGTGCTCTGTCAGCAGGTCCTTAAATAACATCCTCTCCTATTTCATATTTGGTGAGAAAAACAAAATCAATTCCCAGTCAGGGCACTGTGTGGAGTGTGTATGCTCCTCCTTCGGGTGGATTTTCTCTGTACGTGCCAGTCTCTCCACATCCCAGAGGTGCAAGTTAGTTTAATTGGCCTATCCAACCAATGCCAGTGGGAGTGAGTGAGCCTGTGATGGACGGAAGGGTGTCTCCTGGTCCCAGGACCTCTGCTGCACCCTCTGCTTGGAAATAACTGGTATGGCTCACTGTCTACTCCTTTCAGTTCTGTGCTCAGTGTCACCTCCTCAGGGAGGCCTTCTTTTGATGCCCATCAAAAACTGTAAGCTCTCTCCTCCACCCGTCTCCCGTCCTTGATTTTTTTCCTTTAGCAATTTCTTATTTATGTAACACTTATATTGTGCTTATCATATGCTAGACCCTGATGAAATGTTTTGCAAATATTGATATATTCCTCCTAACAATCTAGAAGGTTGGTACTATTGTATAACATTTTACAGAGGAGGCAGAGAGGCTAAGTAACTTGCCTAAGCTCACACAGCTAATACAAGGTGACGGTATAAAAGAGCTAGACTCAGGCATGAGAATTCATGCGCTTATCCTCGTCCTCTTGTGTGTGTGTCTGTGTGTGTGTGTTTCACATTTTTCTTGCTCAAGTGTCTCCTCCAGAAGGCAAGTCTGTGAGGGTGAGATCTGCCTGCTTAACTGCAGCATTCTCAGCGTCACAGACCCTAGTAAAGTACCTGGCAAGAAGTCAAGTTTGAGTTCTGAGATCCAAAAAGGTTCAAAACAGTTATTTTTCCAAAACAAACAGGAATCGTGACGCCTCCCAAGTTTTCTCTCTCACTTGCAAAAAAGTCCCAAGGAGGACTCTAGTGGTGCAATCTGTTCACCGCGGCGCCAACTATTACTGTGGCGAAAATAATTATGGTTAAAACTTCAGCTCCCAGCTGCACGTGCGGCCACATTTCACGTGCTCAAAGGCCCAATGTAACGTCTGCCTGAGGCAGCAATGATCTAGCTCCTGTCTCTCTCCAGTCTCATCACTGGCCAGACCTCTACAGGTAGCCTATGCTCCAGCACACTAAGCAAGCTGAAGTGGCTGAAGGGCGCCATTCCCCTGCACTTGCATGAAGACTCCCCGGCCACCTGCTGGCATTCCTGTGGGTCTCTCTGGACACCAGTCAAGCATGAGTCCTCTGTGAGGAATTCTTTAACCCCCAGATCATTTGAGCATCACAGGGGCATACTTGTGGGTTGACTCTCTCATCACATGGCAAGCCCCTCAATGGCAGGCCACCCTCTTAATCTCCTGTTATCCAGGAGACCCATGCCAGTCACACAACCATTATTTGCTTCATGGATGGCTGGAAATGTAAGCACAGATGAATGAGATATGGACTCAACACTTAAGGGATTTATAGTGCAATAGTGAGGCTAAAACACACACACAAAGTTATTATAGGGTGAAAAATACTAATGATGGCTAGCTGACAAAAGTGCTTCCAATGAGGAGCACCATGAACTGATATGAAAGATCCATGTGTAACAATCCTCACCCTAAATTTCAAGGAGTTTGCAGATTGGTACAGAGACAATACTAATCCCCAGGAAATAATCAAGAGAATCACAGAAAGCAATAATAAATTGTAAGGGTTCAGAGAAGAGCACAACGAAGACTAGCTAACAGGAAAAAATTCCTGGAGATGGGAGGCAGACTTTGAAAAGGGGAGGAGAAAAGAACACATTTCCCAGAAGATGGAATAACAGTGGTATATTTTGGGAGCTATTTGATCTGGTGTTTGTCTTAGAATCTTTTTTTTTTTTTTGAGATATGTAAGGATTTTAATAAAAAGGATAGCTACTTTTGTAAGTTATAAAATTATGTTTAAAGGTAGACAAAAAATAAGACAGTTACTAAATTTCTGAAATAATTACTTTTATTTAAGACAACAGTGTAAATCTGATCTTAAAATGTAAACTCCAGTTGTACTTGCAGCTAAGAATCTTGGTACCAGGGCTTAGGGAGGTAAACTCAGTAATACTACATAAAAGCGGCATGTTTTAGAAAGGACTACTTATGGGACACCTATCACTGGACAGATGCATTAACGAGTGCTATGGTGGCAGGTGAGGCCCTCCCAGGCTGCACATTCTTTAGGGAAGTAAAGCCCATCTGATCTGATCACCGTCATTGTCTTTGTCAGTTAGTCTCCCCAACAGGCCTAGGGAAGACAGAGAAAACAATGCAAATCAACTACCTCTTACTGTTTCTTTGTGAAATTCTGGCCCCATTTCAAACGATCTTTTTCTAGTCGCACTTTTCCTGCATCACCTATTAGTTTCTCAGATCTGTGATTCTTTTAAGTTCTGGTAGACATCCAAGCTCACTGATGCTCTTACCACTAACTCAGTCTAAGTTTGGGGTGACAGTCTTCACACCAACTAAAACCACCTTCCAAATTCTCCAGGTCTAAAAGGGGCATCATGATTGACTGGGGTCATTTGGTTCTCAGCTTTGATTCCCGTTTCTCTGTGGCATAGCATTCATCAGGTCATGCCAATTCTTCCTTAAATAGTCTACACAACTAAACAGTTCACACGACTAAAATGACTATAGCAGACATTATTGCTACCTCAAGACAGATGTCTGAAGAAGGTCATTCACCTTCTGCTTTCACTGCGCCACTCTTTGGAAACACTTCTTTGTAAACAGTGCTTTCAAAATACAACAGATGACAGCTCAAGAACCTTTTGGAGACTTGGGTCAACAATAGCTGGTCTCATTTTATCTCCACAATACCTGATAACATCTCTCTGCAATGGTGAGGAGGGTCTATTTCTTCTCTCCTACACATTTTCATTCTTGTCTCTGGCATTTACTAAGGTTATTTTTCCTAACTAATGTATCTGCTTTCAGAATTCCACCTTCAAGGCACAGGTCAATGTTTTTGTCAAGATTTAACTTGCTATACTGTGTATACTTTTTATTCACTTGCAGGCTTTTAAAAATAAACACGCTAAGTAAATATGTAGAGTACAAATCCTTAGATCAACCTCATTTTTGTTTTTCCTTTCAGTGTACACAGTGGTTGGTATGACTCCTTCCTTGTAGGCTAGAAAAATGCAAACCAGATTCAATTAAAAACGAGAGATAAATTAATGTTTAACCACTGAAAGAAACATTATGTATATATATTAGTATCTCATTTCATAATTCTGCTAAATAAGCAAGAGAGAATGAACAAACCTGATACAAAGACAAAGATAACATCAAATATAAGAATGCACAAAAATGACTCTTTTAGGTCTTTCCAAGGCTGGACAGTTACGTGTTTTCATTACACATGTTTCATTGCAGAACACAGTGAAGCCTACAATGTGAAATTAAACTAGGGATTTGAGTCGCTAATTCATTACTCTTTAATAACCTCTAGTTTTTCTTCTGGCATGGAAGCCCTACATTATATAGCACCTCTTTTCTTTCCTAAATAGTGACAAACGTTCTCTGAAAATGCTTTGCAGCAGTGGTCATCTAACTGAGGTCTGGCGACTGCTTCAGGTTCTGAGACTAGTCTGGAAAATGTGAGAACTGTCTCTTTAAAAGGTATCCACGCATCATTCAAGTTTGAGAAACACTGCGCTCACCATCACTTTATCGCCAAGTTAGCTGCATTTTTATTTTTTCAAGGAAAGATCCAAAGCATGAAACGGAAATTCGGGCAAAATAATGATGCTGAACAAGTCAATGTCCCGAGAAGGGGGCAGACAAGAGCTGCGGGGTCCTCCGTGCAGCATCCCTTCCCCTGGGCCAGGTCCCTGTCCCCGGGCGGGCGAGAATCTGCCCACACTGCGCGCGAGGGAGGGCGAATCCAGCGTGGTCACCAGAGCGAGCACGACAGCAGGTCTCTCCTGCCAGGGGGTGGGGACAGCACCTGCCACCCGGGGTCATCCGGACTGACGGCGGGGGCACCCGGATGTGACCGCGCGGCCCGGACCGCGGGGGCAGCACCCATGCGGGGAAGACCCGCAGCAGGCGTGGGAGGGCCCCGCGGGCCAAGGGGCTTGTCCACGACCCTCGCCGCCCGCCGTGTCCCCGGCTCCAACAGTCCGCGTCAGGACCGGTTGCTTCGGCCGCTCGCCCTCCCCCGATCCGCGCCGCAAGGCAGCCTCACCTGATCCGCAACGCCCGACTTAGCGGCCGGGGCTCCCGGAGCCAGGGACTGCGAGCCGAGCGCATCACCTACACTGCGGCGAGGTGGAGGCAGCGAAGCGGTCGGACTTCCGGGACACTCCGCTCCTTCCCGGGAGCCGCACCGCCGCCGGGCCCGGCCGGCGCCGCGTCATCGCCCGCGCCGGGAGCGCGCACGCCGGGGCGGGGCCAGCGCCGGGGGCGGGTCCGGGGGCGGGGCGGGGCCTACCGCTTGCTGGCCCGCAATCTCGGTGAAGCTGTTGCGCCTGCAGCGCGTGGGATGGTTCTGCGCTTTGAATGTCAAAAGCAAAAGGCGTAAAGAGTACTGCGGCTAGGTTATCCCCGGGCCCAAACCTTCTTCTTGTCACTACGAGACTGCAGCGTCACGGGAAGTGTTTATGGCTGTAGTTTAATCTTTCCTTTGGGTCCTCAAGGTTATGGAAAACAATTCCCGAAAACCCAAGAACTAGGCATTTTTACTCAATTCTTGATGTTTTTAGAGAGAAAAACTAAGGCTTGAAATCACTTGCTCTTCCAAGTCCTAACTATTTGAGGTACTGGTTTTAATTATGGTAGCTCCCTTAAGGAAAACACCACTAACATGGCAGGCTGGTATTATTATGCCATCAATATTTCCTGATAACTCATATTAAGTATTTATCTGATGAAAAGCTAGGAAAGAAAAGTATAAAGAATGCATGAAAACATTTAACATGGTGTAATAGTTTCCTAGAAATCCTACAACAAATTACACAAATTGGGTGGCTTAAAAAAACCAGAAATTTATTCCCTCATAATTCTAGAAGCTGCAAGTCTGACATCAAGGTAGTTAGGGCCATGCCCTCTCCAAAGACTCTATAGGGGGATTCTTTCTTGCCTCTTCTTACCTTCTGAAGGTTGCCAGCGATCTTTGGTATTTCTCTGTTGTAGCTGCACCATTCCTGTCTCTGCCTCTGTCATCATTTGTATCTTGCCTGTATTTCTGAGTCCAAATTTCCTTCTCCTTATAAATACATCAGTCATGTTGGATTTAGTATCCATCTTAATCTATTGTATTTTTAATTACATCTGAAAAGACTGTTTCCAAGTAAGGTCTCATTCACAGGTTCAGGTAGACACAAACTTTTGGAGGACAGCGTGCAAACCATTACATGAGAGGATTTCCAGTTTGGGTCATCAGGGAAGACTTCTTTGAGGAAGTGAGGTCACATTGCAAGGATGAATAGGAATTAAGAAGGAGAATGAAATCTGGGCCTCTTTGAAGAAATTGTGCTTCAGGCAGTGAAAAAAGTGAAAAATTTCTGAAGGGGGAAGGAGCATAACTGTGAGAGTGATCTGTCAACTTGACATAATGAGATGAGAAACTGGGCTAATGGGATATAACATACTGAGTTCTTACTTTATGCCAGCCACAAGTCCTAAGGGCAATAGAAAACAATTCAAATAGAATGATAATGAAAATATGATATATTAAAATTTGTGGAATGTAGCCAAAGCAGTACTTAGCAAGAAGTTTATGGCTTTAAAAGTTTATTTTAGTAAACAAAAACAAACTTGGAATAACTATTTTAAGTTTCCACTTTAAGAAGTTATGAGAAGAAAGCAAATTAAGCCCAATGTGAGTAGAAGGAGGAACTTTAACAAAGTGTTAGATAACATTGTCAAAACCAACAGGTTGGTTCTTTGAAAATATTAGTAAAATTGATCAACTTCTAATGAAACTGATCTGGAAAAAAACCAAAACCACAAATAACTTATATCAGTAATTAAAGAGGAACATCCCTGCAGATCCTACAGAAATTAAAAGAATAAAAAGAAAACATTATGAATAACTTTATATTGACAATTTCAATAATTTGGATGAAATGGAAAAATAACTTGAAAAGTACAACTTCCCAAAATTGGCATAAGGAGATATAAAATGTCTGAATAATTTCTTATCTTTTAAGGCCTCCCAAAGAACATTTGCGGCTCAGTGGTTACAGTAGTAAAAAAATGTCAACCATTTAAAAAAGAAATCTTATCAATTTTGTATAAACTTAGAGAAACAGGAGGTGGGAGTTCTTCCTAACTTTCAATATAAGGTCAGACTAATCCTTATATGATAGCAAGAAATAAAAAGAATATTATATATCTCATCCCTCATGAACACAGATGCAAAAAACTCTAACAAAATATTGGCAGGTCAAACCTGACAACATCTAAAAGGAGTAAGAGAGCTTAACCAAGTGAGAAATTTTAGAGAAATGCAAGGTTGTTTCTATGCCTTACAAATCAGTCCATGTCACTCACTATATAAATGGAATAAAGGGAAAATTCATATAATTCATATGATCTCAGTCCACGAAGAAAATTCAATGCTCATTCATGATTTTAAAAACTCTCATCAATTATAAGGGAACTGATCTTTCTCCGTTTGATAGGGTATTTGTGAAAGAACTACAGCTAACATGGTTGCAAGATTAAATGACCTCATCACATGTTTGGTGTTTATATAAAATATTAAATGAAATCGTGAAGAAAAAATGTGACACCTGTTATTAAATAAGCTGTCTTGTAACTATGAGGGAAAAGTCATACAAGAAGCTGGCACTGAATATGATGGTCTAGAAAGACAGAATTACTTTCTGACATCATTAAATCGTTGAACAAATACCAGCCGCTGGATTTACCTCCTAACTTATTTTTAGCAAGGAAAACAAACCTTTTATCTGGCTGGATATCCCATTATTTAATGTTAATTCTCTAAAAATATCTGTTGAAAGCTAGAAGGGATCTCAAGTGTTCATATTGCTCAGCTATTTTTCTATATAGTCAGTTTGGGTTTCATTTACATTTCATAGATGAGTCATTTGAGGTCTCAGGCAAAATGAGACAGAATGATTGAAGGTAAAAGGAACCAAACTGGGGGCTAGGAAACCTGAATCCTAGTCCTACTATCATCCTAACTGTGTGAACTTAGAAAGTTTAATTTACCTTGTCGGTCCTTCCATTCATATATAATTTCTAAAGGAAAAGGGGAGGTGACTTGGTTGACCTCTATGGTCCTTTCCAGATCTAAAATCCATGATTTCTAAGAGACAGAAGAGATGACTAGAAACAGGATCATCCCCCTCCACCTCCTTCCTCCCCCTCTCTTATCTTTGTCTTTTACCTCCTCCTCCTCCTCCTCCTTTGGAAATCAAACATAAGATAGAAGAGCCCTGTGCTTCTTTTATGGAACTCCAGATTCCTTTAAAATTGTGCAAGTGGG
Organism: Galemys pyrenaicus; assembly: GCA_019455555.1. NCBI lineage: Eukaryota > Metazoa > Chordata > Mammalia > Eulipotyphla > Talpidae > Galemys > Galemys pyrenaicus. Next base: position 2,408,899 of record JAGFMF010011638.1, on the reverse strand, counting down.
AACCTTGCGGATACTAGTGCAGGTGGACCAGCATTGGTATTTAAAACCCAAAGAGAATTTCTTTGTATTTATCTTTCTGAGAAACTCTCCAACATGGTAATTGCGTGGAATTCTGCCGGCCTTGTTCATCAGGTATTTTAACCCATCAAATCAGGGAGCCTAAGTTGGCTCAACTATCCCTCTTGGGTGTCCGGGGGAGGTAGCTGTGTGTCCAAATCAAGGCAATCAAGTGGGCCTTGAAAATGATGCGTCTCATTGCTGCTCTCCAGCGCATTCAAGCACAGACTAGTTTTTGAGTGACTTGGCTGATAATCCTATATATTTATACAGCATTTGTCTTCAAGGAGAGCCTAGCACTTCACAGACATGACCTCATTTATGAGCACAGCATTCTGAAGGCAGAGAAAGGGCTGAAAGAATTTGTATTTTATAGCATTTTGTTATGGAGGAAAAGGGCTTGAGCCAGAAAAAGAAAATGACTAGTTCAAAGCAACATCGACTTTTCCTCACAGCAGCATGATCAGCCTGCATGCTAAAGGGCTCACAGGGCAGAGCAATAACCAAACACACACGAGGCGTGGACATGGTCACTCAGGACACACTGTTTCTGGTAACAGCACCTCGCATCGCCAGAGAAATATACCCATCTGCTCTTGGTTCATTTGGGTCAAATGACTTTGGCCTGGTGAATAAGTTAATCCCCTGATCACGATGGTACCTGAATTATACTGCTTTGCTCAGATAAACCACGTTCTTCAAGGTCAGAGAAAGCTGAGGATCCTAGGGTGAGCTTGACCGATCCTCACAAGATGCAGATCCTGCCGACCGTGTGTGCTCAGTGGGGCGTTCCTTGGAGCTGTTGGACTTGGATGGTGCATTTTCCACTGGTGATGAAAGTTGACTCCTATTTTTACTTTTTCCGTCATATCAGTTGGAATCGGGGATGAGGAATCCAATGTGGATCCTTAATCCAACACGTTTCTCTATAATACTTATTCTGACGCCTATTTAAAATCAGACTGTTGCTCTCTGACCCCACACTCTTTACCTGTTTCATACTTTATTTTTTGTCTGTAGTACCTAACATCATCTGACATATAATAATATGTATTAATAAAATAAATTTTATTAATTTACTGTTTGGCTCCCTCTATGAGTCAGGAGATAGAGAGCGTACAGATTATTTGAACAGGAGCAATTTCAGGCATGTTATCTTAAATAGAAGGTAGCTCACTATTAAGAGAAAAGAGAAGAAGGTCTCCCTGGTGGCACAACAGGTTAAGCCCTGCATTATGAAGTATCCGCAGCCACTGCAGTGTGAGTTCGATACCTGCCAGGGAGTGAAGACATGGCACAGCAGACCTCTCCTGCTTTGCCTGCTGCTCCCCTCGGCAGTGTATTTCAGTCTGTCTGCCTGTTCTGCTCCCCACTCTGTCTCTGGTGAATTCTCTGACCCCCCCCAACAAACACCTCTGGCCTGTACCCAAGTTTTTGTATGCATCAATAAATAAATCTTTAGGAAGAAGAAAGAGGAGCGTTTTACACTGGGGTCCAGAAGGGCAGGTGCAGAAGAGCAGCCACTACCACCGAAGAGCAGCAAGGAACTGAGAACTGAGGAAGAGCCCCTCGTCTTCTTAGCTGGGGTCTCCTCAGCGGGGGCTCTCCCAAGAGCGTGTTACATAATTTGCCGGTGCATTGCAAAACAATACAGCAAGACTGCGTATTCAGAAATGAAGAGTTCCAAGGCAGTGGCAGGAGGCCACCAAACCAGATGTAGCGCTGTGACAGGGACACCGGGGACTTGCAGCCCTCTGGCTACTGAACACGTGCATAACCTGCTGGAAACGCGGGCGACCTTGACCAGGGAAGCCTCTGCTGAGGCTTGGGGAAGACGGTGGTCTGAGCGGCTCTGAGGGGAAGGGCCAGTGAGGGGGCGAGCATGGCTGAGGATGGAGCCTGAGTCCTGACACCTCACTGACTTCATGTTCTGAGAGCCACACCTTTGCTCTCTTCTTCATCTTGTCACAAAGAAGTATTTTTCAAGTTAGAAACTGAGAACCTTTTATTTATTTGTGCGTTACCTTTATTTATAATCTTAAACTTCCTTAAGCGTATGCGTGTATTTTTTGCCTACCCCTTGCCGCTGATTTTTGTGATAATCCGGGAGCGGAGAGAATGGAAGGAATAAGCCTCATTAGAAGAAGTTTATGAGATGGGATTGCCGTCACAAGAAAAACTCCCTCTTCCCCTTCCCTTCAATTGTGATCAAAGATATACAACATACAGTTTTTCAGGGCATAGTTCATAGTGTCATCACTACATTGTTGTGCAAGCAAGCTTCAGAACTTGCATAGCTCACGAACTGAAACTGTGGGTACTAACTAGTAACTCCCCACTTCCCTCTCCTTGCAGCCCCTAACACCGTTCTGCTGTCTGCAGTCATCGTTCAGCTGCTGTCTCCATGAATGTGATTGCTCTGGGCACCTCATGTAAATGGAATCATAGTGTGTGTGTGAGTGTGTGTGTGTGTGTGTGGCTAGCTTATTTCACTTAGCATAGTGTCCTTAAAGTTTATTCATCTTGTGAGATACGTCAGAATTTCCTTTCTTTTGAAGGCTGAATAATCTATCATTGTATGTGCGTATTTATCCACATGTTTAGCCATTCATCCACGGGTGGACACTTGGGTTGCTTAGACACTTAACTATTATAATGTACAGTGTAATGTATCATGTATTGTGTAATGTGTGATGAACAGTGTTGCTGTACACATGGGTGTATGAGTATCTCTTTGAGACCCCGCTTTCCATTCTTTGGGGCATATGCTTGGAAGTTAGATTACTGGGTCACACAATAAATTCTATTTTTAATTTTTATGAGGCAACGCTGTACTGTTTTGCATAGCAGTTGCACCTTTTAATTTCTCCTCAACAGTGCACGAGGGTTCCAATTTCTCCAAATTGTTGCCAGCGCTTGTATTTTCTCTCTCTAGATATTTTTGATAGGCGCCATTGTGGAGGGTATGAGGTAGTAGCAGCTCATTGTGGTTTTGAAGGTTCCTCTTCTTTTGAGGTAGGAGGACAGGAGGAAGGCATGAGTGAAGCACAGAGCTAATTCTAAGTGAGTAGGAAGGACACTGAGGCGGCTCCTAGCTGCCTCTCCGTTTTGTCAGCTGTGTGGCTGGCAAGGCCCTGACCCAGGGAGGAGGATACAGGAGGAACAGCTCGGGCTGGTGCGGACAGGCAGGGGTTAAAGTAGGAGCGGGGGGGGGGGGGGGGGGGGGGGGGGGGGGGCNGGGGGGGGGGGTGATGGGTGAGCCAATGCGGGTTGATTATGAAAGTAACCTGTGGTGGTGAGATTCCATCTCAGGTCAGGAGGCTTGGACACAGGGTGGGCCCACTCCACTATGGGCTTGTGTCTCCAGCAGCAAAAAAGTCAGGAAGGAGCAAACAGACTGTGGGGCTACAGTAGGGACACTGAAACCCTCCTTTTGTCTGTGCCTGGGGGTGGTGGCAGCAGGCTGCAGCTGTGCTTGCTGGGAGCTGCCAGTGTAGAGATGGTTACTGGAGTTGAAGGAATAAAGAAATGTCAGTGTGGACTCCTCTTCCCTGCCTTGTGATCCAGGAGGAGCCCCTTGGGTAAAGTGCCTTCCATGCAAAGCCAGATTTCCGCACCTCAGACTCTGGGAAGAGCTGAAGGAGACTGTGAGCCCCTGGGAGACAGAGTGGGAATGGGCTCCCCGGAGCGGGGCTTCTCAGCGGGCGACACCAGAGCAGCAGCACCAGGCCCATATGGAAACTTGCTGGAAGTGCACGTTCCCACCCCGCCTGGCCTCCTGCTCAGACACTCCAGGGCGCGCTCTGCTCCAGGCATCTGTGCGAACACGCCCTGCAGGTGATTCTGAGGCAAGCTCAAGTTTGCACATGATACTCTAGGATACAAAGTGCTTGCAGAAGGTTGGGCAGGGTACATGAGGGAGAGAAGGACTAGAACACACATGTATGCAGAGTGAGTGTGGGCTGTTAGACCGGCCAGGTGGGCAGTGACGGCAGCCCAGAGACAAGAAGCAGAACAGGTTGGAAGACTGAATGGTGGTGGGTGAGCAGAGAGGGCAGAAAAGGCTGTTTTATTTGCTGGATTGGAGGAGCCACTCAACACAAAACCCCAGTCAGAGTGAAAGGGTGTGGGTGAGAATTTTTAGTTGGGACTTTCAAGTCGTGGGCCATCAGTGGTGAGACTTTGGGCAAGCCACTGATGTGGTTGTTTTTTATGAATACAAGAACTGGATGGAGGTCAGGGATGCGGGGATGAGGCTTCACCAGAGACAGAGCGGGTTGCAGAACAGACAAACCAACTGAAATATACTGCTGAGGGTAGCAGAGGGTGATACAGAAGAGGTCTTCTGTGCCATGTGGGTCACCTCCGTGGCTGGGGATGGAACTCGTGCTGAAGTGGCTGCAGATGCTTCTTAGTGCTGCACCTTAACCCCTTGTGCCACCAGGGAGGTCCTGCCATTAATTTGTTTATGCTCAGGTCCTCAAAGGTAAGATGGACACTGTGTCATCACTTATCTGAGTGGCTGCAAGGATTAAATGAGATAACCCAAGTTAAGGGCTAACTAAGCGCAGCACTGGCATGGGGTAAGAGTTGATAATAGTCAGTTGCTAATCATTATTTAAAAGCAACTTCTGGGTTGGTGGGGGAAGGTGGAGAGAGAAGACAGGACTCCTAGAAGTGCCTTTCCTGCCCACACCCAGCCCACACATGCTTGTGGACAGTTAACGGTCTTTGCTGACGCATCTGCCACCGCTGTCACGAGCTCAGTAGCCGTTCTGTGCTTAGTGTTTTTGTCCGCACCGCCAGAATTGTCTCCAGGTTCTAAGCCAGTTGACGGATGGTGTCTCCTTAAGATACCTCTCCCTTGGCCTAACACCCATGCAGCCCCATAGCTGCAGGCTCTGGGAGACACTTCAAAAACTAGCCAGTTCAGATTTGCTTGTTCACAGAGGGAAACTGAGGCAGCCCGCGTGTATGTGGCTTGCCTGACACAGGCAGCAGCCTTAAAACAATGACTCAGGCAGCATCTGCTTTCCCAGTTAACCTCCCCGCAGCTGGGAGACAGGTAGAGACAGGTGTGGCTCGTCCCTCGGGTCAGGACTGGTGCAGTGAAAGTTTCCCCAATACACAGCAGTGGCATCCAGGCTCAGATGTGGTCTCCCAGAGCTGACCACACGGGAAGGACATGTGTGTACAGCTGGCTTCCTGCTCCCCCGCGGGGACGACCCTGGCCTCCTGACCTGCGAGGCCGCTGCTTGCTGTGTTTCCAAACAGCACGCCCAGGCCCTGCTCCTCAGCAAGGCGCCTGCTGCTCGTGTTGCAGCAGACTCACGGCCAGAGTTTCCAGGATCTTCCTGCCCGAACACACTGGTCACAGCCGAAGTGATCATCTAAGAGACGAACTGGAGTTTGTGCTATAAACCAGACGCTGTCCTTCATTTTGGGGGCCATCCCATCCAGGGACTGCACGTTTGCGCCATCCTGGCGCCCCTCAGTCCTCAGGCCGGCAGGTACACTCCCTTCAGCTCCCCTGGATTACATGGTGCTTGGCACGGTCCCTCACACACATACTATTTATATGCTGTTTCCATTTGGCACAGTAAGAACCTTCCTCTGTTTCCATGGTATGAATAATTACAATTTTTATTGGTTTACAGTGGCACAGAAGAGCACGTTGTGAAAGGTTTCCTTATGTGGGAATTTTCACTGCTTTCTTTGTTGTTGTTGATTTTACTGGTGTCAGTAACCTTATTATAAAAACCTTCATTCCCATCTTATTCAGCTTTTTGGAAACTAGTTTCAACTGAAAAATTCCCAAGAGTGGAATTATTGCATTAGGAATATTTGGGCAACTTCCAGATTCAGAAAATGTTCCTTAAGGAGCCAGTGCTCCTGGCAGAGTCCATCTGGTTTGTGCTGTTCACGCAGCTCTAGCTCAGTGTGTCCAGTTGATCAGGAGGGGCACAGAAGCCATTCTCTGGGAGCCCCCAAACCCTTGGAAGAGCCGAAAGACATTCATGGATGCCCATTAAGTAGGAGAGAGAAGGTCTTTTGGTTTCTGAGTAGTAAAATAGATTGCTAACAGAAATGACGCCTTTCCCCCCATGTCCTAGAACCAAGGCCAGCAAAGTCTCTGAGAGGGAACAGGACTCGACAGCATTTTTGCTTTGATGCTAAACGGAATTTTGTGATCTCAGAATCCTAAGGAAGCCTGTATTTACTTTTATTAGTCCTGTAACAAATTACCATAAATTTGGTGGCCTCGAATTATGCAAGTTATCTTACAATTCTGCTCAAATCTGCCCTGGGCCTCACGGGGCTGCAGTAGGAGTTGCTGACAGTGCAGTTGTCACGGGGCTGCGGGCCTGTCTGGGGACTTAGGTGAGACTCACGTTGCTCACCTTTTCCAGCTCCTAGTCTGCCCACACTCCCTCCCAGCCCCCTTTCTCCATCTTCAAAGCCAGCAACATGGGGTCTCGGGCCTTCTCTTGGGCCCTCTTCCCCCTGAGCATCACCAAGAAATGTTCTCTGTGTTGAGTGGATAATGTGATTAATTCGGCCACCTGGATAAGCCCACCTGCTCTGCCCTCTCAAGGTCTTCAACCTTAACCACATTTGTAGTCCCCTTGGCCACACCACGTAAGGTACTCACAGGTTCTAGGGGGAGGGTGTGGCCTTTTGGGGTGGATGGGTAGGTTGTTTTGCTTACCCCAAGATCTAAAAAGGGAATATAAATTCAATAAAAAAAATGCCTTTTCAGAACATATAACATTATTCATTCACTTACATAATGAGTGACTAAATTAGGGAATCAAGTTCAGAAGTCAGTATGAGCGCAGAGCTCTCTCTATCACCCAGTCATCACTGAAGAAAATCTCGGCTCTCCATCACCTCTGACACGGAAGCCAAGCCTGCATCTCTGCCTCTGAGACTGTCACCTCCCTTCCTGTCCAGGTCCAGGCTTTGCACAAGGCCTGACCTGTTGGAAAGGGGGCCTGGGCTGAGGTGTGGCACGCAGGCAAGGAGAGGGGACAGGAGAGCAGGAGGGGTCCCTGAGGTAACCTGGTGCCTTGTAAGCCTATTGAGTACTCCCCTGTTTCCTAGGCTCTGTTTATGGGTGTTCCTTTGGTGAGGACAGCATTTTCTTTCTTGGTGGTCCTCATCCATTCACCTACCCAGGCTGCTGGATTTTGTCTGCGTAGATCTAGTGTTTAGGGAAAGCTCTCCTGGAGAGGTTTTCTGATGAGTGATCCTGCCAGTAGGTGAGTGTGTGTGTGTGTGTGTGTGTGTGTTGAGCTTCAGGAATAGATTTAGTTGAAACCTGCCTTCCTTTCTCCCCCTCTCCCTTCCTACCTTCCTTTCCTATTTGTGACTGACATGAATGGAAATACAGAGAAGATCTAGGAAAGGGCATACAAATTTCTTTCCTGAAAACCTGGAGGATATGGCCTGAGAGAGACCATTGAATTCAGCGATGTGGAGCTGACAGCAGCACGGGCAGCAACATCGCAGCAGATGAATGCCTTTTGGGGTCCTGCCATGGCTCCTGGGCCTGGGGTTCAGGCCCCATCCATTGCAGCTGACTTTGAATTGCAACTTTCCCCAGTCTTGCAAGGAGGCCTCCCACCGCCACGAGGTGGCACCCAAGCTGTGCCTGTCCGTCACAGCCCAGTAAGGCTGCCAGAAACTCCTGTAAGGCATCTCTGTGGAGCTGGACCACAAAAGTTTCACGGATAACACGTAGTGCCCCTGCTCCGCTGAACACAAAAAGCTAGGCAGTTTTTGCTCGGTTATCTGGTGGAATCAGAAATCTGAATGATCCTTTTGTTCTTGGGGCTCCTGAAAGAAAAAGGGTGTCTTCTTTAGTGAAAACCAGGTTGCCTTATAATTATATCTCCTGTATTCCTTATAGGCAAATGGAGCCAGACTGACTTGTATTCCAGTTTGGCTCTTATTTTCTGGGCAGTGCTTTCTGGGTCTCAGTTTTCTGACTCAGAAAGTAAACTTAATCATCCTGCTGTTCGGGGTTGTCTCAGAGTAACATGCTCGGAAGACCCACAGCACACAGCGCTATGTCCAGTATGTTCCTGCTTCACTTCTCCCCCGAGGAGCAGTTCTGTCCTGTGCACCTAGCGCCCTCTCAGCTGGCACAGTGCCTGGAACAATCACGCAAAGTAGTTCGCAAAAGAGCTTTCTCACTTCGGTTTTAATCAACTCATTTCCCTAGTAAGGAAATATGGAATCTTGTAGCAGATGTAGAAGGCTATATCATAAAATTCCTGCCTGCAACTTCTAGCAATCTGATTGGGGAAGACAAGATTAGAGAAAACACTTAAGAGTGAAAGGGGATGCTAATAAATGAAAAGTGATCAAAATGTTTGGTACAGACTATTTATAATAAAATTTGTAATTCCTCCAACAGGGGTCAATTTCTCAAATTCTGCCATTTACAGTATTAGCTGTATCTGTACTTCTTAGCAAGACCTTGAACATTTTGATGGGGAAAAAGAGAACTTATTTCGTAGCGGGGACATTTGCTTAAAAAGCAGACCTGGGTGGGACTGCAATAGACACAGGAGATCATCAAGCTTTTAGAGTTGGAGGAAAGTGATTTGAGTCAGGAAAAGGGGTTCAAAAATGGGAGAGAGGGGCCTCCCTGGTGGCGCAGTGAGTTAAGCAATGCACTATGAAGCAAACCAGAGCCACTGCAGCACGAGTTCAATCCCTGCCGCCGGCCAGAGGGGTGACCCACATGGTGCAGCAGACCTCTCCTGCCTCGCCCGCTGCTCCCCTCAGCAGTGTGTTTCAGTCTGTCTGCCTGTTCTGCTCCCCACTCTGTCTGGTGAATCCTCTCACCTCCCCGCACCTCTGGCCTATACCCCAGCTCTTGTATGCATAAATAAATAAATCTTTTAAAAAAATGGGAGAGAAAACAAGACATTTAGCTACTGCCTCGCTTTGTTGATGGTTTCTTTTGCATTCTGAGTGTGAATAAAGCCACACAATGTACACCTAGAAGTTGTCGTAAGTGTTCTGGCTTGGCCTCACACCCCAAGTAGGAGTCTTTGTATCATATCTCTGACTAGAGACATTCAAGCATCTTTAGGGACAGGGAATTTCCTACCTTGAAAGAAAGCACGCTTATCAATAATTTTGTAATTGAAGTTACATTGCGTTGTGACACTGTGTAAGGAAAACTGTCTTCTTCATTAGACAGTCTAACTGTAACTACTATAAGCTCACAGCTTTACTCTGGTTTGCTGTTTTTATTCTGGAACCATGGAGATTGTATTTCCTCCCTCTTCCTGTTCTTCCAGTTGCCAAAAGCTTCCATCACATCTTCCTTAACTTTGTGTCACAAATTTTCCCCACCACCTTACGACCCTTTTAAGAGATCCCTAACCTTGCAAAACCTGGAGCTAATGGAAAGAGCGATCACAGATTCGGCATAATGTGCCTCAGTTCCCCCTTGCTATGCCACGACACAACGCTAGGTGGCGCTGTGACCAAGGGTCCATTCCACGTGGTGCTCTAGACTAAGGAAGATGGCCCACTTTCCCCAAGAAGTTATCAGTGCCAACTCTAAAGTGCTTTATCCTGTTTTCCTCGTGACCACCAGAAGTCCCCTGCGGGGATTTTACATCATCCTGACCCTTAGCCCCGGGCCTGCTCTGTATGTACCTGTTGTGGACACCTGGAGTTTTGCCTGTCAGTACCCTGCCCTCCCTCTCTTGGGGCATCGGCATGGTTATCCTTTGCAGGACTATCACTGTGCTTGCTACCCCGAGGTTCTGATGGGTTCTGCCTACCAGGGGCGGGCAGTGGACCTAGGTGGGGCACTTCACTGTGCAACATAGTAGTTGGTTCAGGTTGGGATTTCACTGGTGTGATAAGGGGAGAGGCAGGCGCTGCAGGCCATGTGCCCAGGAGCCTAAGGCAGCATCTATGGCTGTGTGGGGTGGGCTGCCTGCGGCTGTAGCTGAGGAAGGCTGAGCAAAGAGATAAGGGGAGTATCCTGAGGACAAGGTTTATGTTCCCGATCAGATTGGGAGGGAAGCCAGCAGCCCTGGACTGCCGGTGATACCAGCAAATACATTCTTTTCTTTTGCTTGACCTACCAATAGAGTTGTGTCTCTGGCATTTGAAATGGAAAAGTCCAGGCACAACCCCTGACCTGGCTCATTGTCCACCCTCTGCTCAAGGGCACATTTGGCTGTCCTTGGAGCTCACTCAGGGCAGCCCATCCCCCTGCATTCTTCTTCTGTTACAGGGCAACCCCAATGTAAAATGGGTTTGCCTGACTGGCTCCTTATCGTGGGCTCCAAAAGGCACTTACAGTAAGTACCAACTGCAGGCACATGGGACAAAGGTTAACAAAGGGTTTTATTTTACAAAAGAAGGGAAAATAAAGTAAACACAGGAGAAGAGAGGGATACAAATCCGTAAATATCCGACCAGATCCTCCGAGCTGGAAACCAACAACGAGGGAGATGGCTCCAAATGAAGAGAGTTCCCAAGGCCCACATCCCTCATCCCTGGTTTTCTACCCAGCCTGGCTGTTTAACTCCGTCCTGAGGTCCCAGTGATCCACTCTTCGATAATCATCTTGTTGGATTTGTGGTTCTGGATTATTGGTGGTCTGGAGGGGGGTTGGAGGCCATAAACTTATTTGTGTAATCCATTCAGGAACACCTTTCCCCCTAACCCTTCTTCTTCTTCTTTTTGAGACTGTACATGCCATCTCCTCCCAGCAGGCCAGTGGGTGAAATTTGTAAATTTGTTGCTCTTCAGGACTCTGTTCACCTTTGGAAGGCACTTGATTTTCCTCATCTCTATCTCAGATCCCCAAGCAAGCAGGAACCTCCTTGCTCCCCATTTTCATCTAAAAAACCACTTCTCTTCTTTCAGCTTTAAGCTCTCCTGCTTCTTCCAAGATTGGTCTCTAGCTGACCCAATGACGCGGGCCTCCCTGCGGACCTCGGCTCCAGCTCTTCGACTTTCTGGTCCTTTCCTAGACACCATCCTCAGCAGCTTCAGTGATGACGTTCCTTCTGTTCTTTATCCTCCATCATCAGTATCCAGCGAACGAGTCTCCGCCACCTCATCGACTTATCGTAGTAATTATATCAGCCGGCATCTCAACTCCATATCCTGCTTTCTGACTGTCTCTGTCACCTCCACACTTTGCTTACTCTAACATTCTCAGTGCGAAAATTCTTTGACTCTGGGACTGCCAGTTCATGTCATCCCCACCTTCTGCATCCTATGGCGCAATGTTATAATCTCTTCCCTGAGAGTGGCCAAAATCCCCTGTTGTCTCTCCTTCCATTGTACTCACAAGCTATGTTTTTCTATTAATGACTTATTTACACTGGGAACTGTGTTGCCCAGAATCCCTTTCTCTGAGTGAGTCAGGGTTAGGGTTGGTCAAAAATGGGGTTATGCAAGATTTGGGAGGCAAAGTAAGAGGGATCAAGCTGAGTTGATGTTGGTTAGCAGCAGACACAGAAGCACCAGAGGTGCCAGTTTTTATCACTCTTCCTTCTCTGGGTCTCTCTTCCCAACTGCTGGTCCAGCTGGCCGACAAGGACCCCAGTCCTGCTTGACAATGACTCATGGGGGCCGTCGCCGTGAAGAACCGACAACCTTCTGTGACGTCCAGACCAGCATGCTCATGCTCCAGTAACTGGACGAGGCTAGTTTCCAGAATGCCTGCAGACATGCACTTGTGCATCAGGGCCAGCTGGCTAGCGGCTTTTCTCTGGTTCTCAGCTCCAAATCTAGACGTTTATTTCTCCAGCTCCTCCCACAATGGTGTAAGGTCTAAGGACTATAATCTCCTCGATCAACAATACTCAATTTGATCCCAAATCCCAATGACCCAATTTCTTTGTGATTGCCGGGAATCGCTGGGGAAACACACAACCTGCTGTTCATACTTTGCGTCACGACTAAGTAGCAGTCACCTGATTACTGTCCAGAGTCCTTTGCTTTGGGTAATAGCATCACAGTTTGGCTGGATGACAGCTCCTTGCCCCCTCCCAGCCAGCACAGTCTTGCTGAGATTTTCTTACCAAATCATTGTTCTTTGCCTCAGTCTAGCTAATTAGATTCTCTCTCCTTGGAATTTGTGTGGAGAGATGGAATTCATTCATCCTAACAGCTGCATTCTGTTCCTGAGTTCCTGACAATGAGATCCTTGGTGCCGAGTTAGCCCCTGGAACTTTGTCCTTCAGCTTTTCCTATAATCATACGAACTACCCTCCATTCCTCCAAGAGGTTTTTTTGCTTAGCTTAACCAGAGTCCACATCTGAGTCTTGCACAAATCTCAATGGACTCCACGCGCTGCCCAGCAATCCTGCTGTGTTTCCAGTAAATACAGACTCTCACTTCCCAAGGCAATGATTTCATAACTCTTCTCTCTTCTAAAGCCTGCATTCTCATACTTCATTCTCACACTTCCTTCAGAAAATGGAAGCATTTGATGTTTTCTAATTATTAAGTCCACAAACTTCCTGGCAGACATTTTGGTTTTGTAAGATCCCTGCTCCTGTCAAAAGTCAGGTTCTCCACCCTGCCCTGGATCCTTCTCCACTTGTGATCTTAAAGACGACGAGTTTATTCCCCTCCCTCTCTCCTGACCATTACTCCCTTTCCCGCTCCTGGGTCCTCCGCCTCAGCAGGCAGCTGTGTCCTGCTACCTTCTTTTTACCGTATCTCCTTCCTTGTCTCCATACCCCTTTCTGCGATCATCCCATTCTCTGCTCCCCATTCACAGCAAAGCTTCTGGAAAGGGTTGTTTCTACTTCTTCACTTCCCATCCTCCCTCCAGACTACTCCAGTGGCTTTGATGTCAGTGCTCCAGCTGAAGCTGCTCTTGTGTAATAGTCGCCAATGACGTCCCTGGAGCCACGTTCTGTGGTTACTTCTCTGTTCTCATCTTGCACTCTCAGTGCACAAGCCTTAATTGGTCAGTGAGGTTCTCTCTTATTTTCTGTTTCCTCTATGCTTCTGTGAAACCTAAGCTCTTGATTTTCCTGTCTTAATTGCTCTAGAGATGACACCCAAATTTTCACCATTTCCCTCCTTTATTTTTTCATAGTTCTTATAATTATCTAGCCTTAAAAAATCTGCTAGCTTAGTTTTAGTTTTCTAGATTCATCTCAGAATGTACATTTCTTTAGGACAGAAATTTAGTTTTAGTTGTCCATACTGCTCAATTGGCACATAATAAATACTCAATAAATGTCTTGAAAGATAAGTATATCCCCCAGAACTCTTATCATCCAGCCACTCTACTCCTGGCAATCTCAAGTTGGTCATTATCCCTCTAAAACTATGGCCCAGTTGGGAGGTTCAGATGGGCCTAGTTACTCTGAACCCTGCCAAAGACTTTCTCCTCCACTATAGCTCCTCCAGACTCTTAGCAACCAGACCCTGGCTTTGCATCTTCCTTGTCGGGGCTGGCTTAGGCTAGTTTCACCAAGAATTCTGCTGAGTCAGTTTGGTAAAAATCTCCCACCCTTTATTTAATTTTTTTTAAAAGATTTTATTTATTTATACATACAAGAACTAGGGTAAAGGCCAGAGTCCAGGGCGGTGAGAGGATTCACCAGAGACAGAGCAGCAAGCAGATCAGATGGGCTGACTGAAACACACTGCTGAGGGGAGCAGCGGGCACAGCAGGAGAGGTCTGCTGCGCCATGTGGGTCCCCTCCCTGGCCGGCAGCAGGGATCGAACTCGTGCTGCAGTGGCTGTGGTTTGCTTCATAGTGCATTGCTTAACACACTGCGCCACCAGGGAGGCCCAGCCACCCTTTATTTCTGAGCAAATTCCTTGCCTCCCCTCACCCCACTCACTCTCCTACCACCATGGCCTGCAGTCAGCGGTCACACTGTCAAGTTGGCTTGTCCAGAATCTCCTTACCCTTCATTTCCTCTTATTCCTTTTCCATCCACTGATCCTGCCTCCTTGGCTGTGAATCTCCACTTGTTTTCTTGTCTTTAGGGCAGAACCACACCTGTTGTAGCAATCCCCCTCGAATAAGGTCTGCCTTATCATCTTTAACAAGTACGATGAAACTTAAAAAAAAAAAACAACTCTATAGTTATTAATACAACCTAATACAAACTGCAACTTTTTGGCCAGCTGTATGCACGGCCACCTCACAGCAGTGCAACATAACTGGGGCCCCAGAGTTGCACAACTTGGCGACTGTCTAGATTACATTGTTGGCCAGCACTGAGCTGCAGAGTTAACTGAATTTTCAATTTTTTTCCCCTTTCTGTGTATATATTTTCTTTTTATGACCTTAAATTTTTTTTTTTGGTTAAAAAGAGAAATCTTCAGGGCCTCCCTGGTGGTACAAGGAGTTAAGTCTCAGTACTATGAAGCAGCCACTGCAGCATGAGTTCGATTCCCAGCCAGGGAGGGAACCCACATGGCGCGGCAGACCTCTCCTGCCTCGCCCGCTGCTCCCCTCAGCAGTGTGTTTCGGTGGCCTATACCCCAGCTCTTGGATGCATAAGTAGATGAACCTTAAAAAAAAAATGACAAAAGAAATCTTCATATTTCTTCCCAAAAGGAAGCATTTCGATTCTTCCTTTAAGTCCGTTGAGTTTGGAATTTTGCTTCTGTCATTCAGTGTATTATTTATATGCTTTTTTGATAAGCTGGCTTGTCTGCAAATGTTGAATAGGACAGAGTCAAGGGTAAGAAACATGTCAGCAGAGACCTCCCCTCAGGCTGGTCATGAACAACAGATCCGTCTCCTCAGGCTTTCCTCGGCATGTTCATCCCATGCGCATGTCACCCTCAAAGAGCTCGAACCCCAAGAACGTTTCAAATAAATATTATCAAATTGAATCACGTATGAAAGTCACATTGGTCCCAACGGTTAGAGTTCAGTCTTGTTCTTGAGTCTTACTAAATCTATGAACTTGTACAAGCCCCTGAGACTCCCGGGGCAGCACCTCGCCTGTGAATGACTTTACAGTGGGTCTCTCTGCGAGGGGCTGCAGAGTACAGGATGGGGTGTTAAGAGACCTGGAATCCTGCAACTCTCACTGTGCGAGCCTTTTAGTACCTGCTTTTGTTTCATTTCCAATAGTGAAACATTAGGGAGAAATTCCAATAAGACGTAAATTATGATATTTTGCACACTGGGTCATGTGAAGTCATTAAAAAAATCATGTTTTAGAAAGGATTCTTAATAATGAGGAGAAATAAGTGAAAATTGCTAGAAAACATAATTCTATATAGATAATGCTCCCAAAACAATGTGGCGGTACATGAAAGTGTCGAGAGTGGTTATTTTGGGGTGATAGGGTTATTAATCATTTTCCATTCATTTTACTTAAGTCTACATTTTAGCATGAGTATAATATATACTGTAAAGGAAAAAATTGAAAAAACATTTCATGATGTCCAATATATATATTAAAAGCTTATTACATGTTCATGGCCTTTATATGAATTTGGGGACTTAGTTTAGGGAAATAATTCAGCATACAAGATGTCACATCCACAGGCGTTTATGTGATTTTATTTATAGTAGCATGACATTAGAAGCATCTAACTATCAGAGATGATTGCATAAGAAGCAACATATCATTTAGTTAAAAGACTTTTAAAATTATGTACATAAAGTCTATAATAACAAAAGTTTATGAAGTATAATAACAAAAGTTATGAAGTAATAAAGTTATATTGGATTACAACTAGATTGTATTTATAAAGCAAATAATACACAAAAAATAATCTGCAAGGAGAAGGGCAATTGTTTTAGGTGGCAAGACTCAAGGCAGTTGTAAAACACTGAGTTTTCGGGGTGTGGTGGAGGTTGAGTTCCAGCACACCACAATCTTGTATAAGCTATGTTTCTTTTGTGGGACTCAGTTTCTTCTGCTATAACTTGGGAATTGCCATCTTTCTCCCCCACCCTAGTCCCCACTTCCCGGCCCCTCCACCCCCCAGCCTCCACCCCCTGCGTCTCCTGACATCCAGCCCTTCTTAACTCTAGAAACCTGAGACCCTCTGATCAGATGGGAACTGAGTCTTCCCATTGAATTAGGGCAGCCTGCTGACCTCTGAGAAGGCAGGAGGGGAGCCTCCCCACACTGGCCACTGAATCACCCCACTCTTGCACTCCTGCCTGGAATGCCCTAACATTTCAGGGTTTCCCCAGGGCGAGCCAGGATAAGTGACTCTTCTAGCTTCTTGAAGCTGCTCTGCAGGCATGGTGGTGAAGGTGGCAGAAGGGGAAATGGGTGGCATTTAAGGGGAGAGTCTGGGGGATAACTGAGGCAGGCCAGGGAAAACAGGCTCACTCAGCCTTTCATTCAAAAGTGCATTTGAGTTGACTGTAGGTCAGAGGTGCAAAAGGAAGATGGGGTGAGAGGAAGAAAGAGTGAACACGAGACGGGGCAGTAGTACTCAGGGCTGTAGATTCCTGGGAAGGAGGGAGTCAGGCGAGCCCCTGCTCCCTCCACCCCAAGACCAAGACCTGAAGCTAACAGTGTGGGGTGCCTCTCCAGTCCACTCATTGTATTCTCCTGGTTTCTTTAATCAGGGACATGTGTACACAGCAATTACAGGGGCTCTTGCCTGAAAAGCAGTAGCAACCCTTCCAGTTCCTTCCCCGTAAGAGGGGCTCAGTAGATTGTAAGGGAAGGCCAGGGTGGTGCCAGGTATCAGTTCCCAAAGGAAGTCAGGCTGGGTCTGGCTAAGTCTTCTGGAGACCTGAAGCCCAAGTCAGAAGCTGGGTGATGAAGGAGACTGGTTTCCTGCGTGGCTCCCGGGGGGTCTGGTCTGGGACTTCCGCGGGACAAAGAATGATTCCAGCTCTTAGTGGGACCCCTTCCTAAGGCTCAGGCACACACGTGACCCGTGGATTGTGCAACAAGGTGGCAGAAGCACACTCTATCTCAGTGCTTCAACAGCAAATGTCCTTCTCTAAGAAAGGTGCAGAGCACGCCCTTGATCTCACTTCATCTGTTCAGACCACACTAGGAGTTTAGGTCACATTAGCCACGTGGCTTTTATCGAGCATACCCTGAGTGCCTGGCAACGTGCTGGGTGCCAGAGATATGGCACCAAATATACTCCACTCCCCCCCCTTCCTTCTCCCAGTCTAGTGGGAGAGAATACAATCAAATCCACTTTACAGATGAAAAAACTACAGATAAAGCGACAAGATTGTGATGTCATTGCTCTTTCATTTGTTCTTTCACTCATAATTTCAAAAGCTTTTTAAAAAGATTGATTTATTTATGCATACAAGAACTGGGGTACAGGCCAGAGGTGTAGGGGGTGGGTATGAGAAGATTCCAGAGACAGAGTGGGGAGCAGAACAGGCAGACAGACTGAAATACACTGCTGAGGGGAGCAGCAGGTAAGGCAGGAGAGGTCTGCTGTGCCATGTGGATCAGCTCCCTGGCAAGAGATCGGGGATCGAACTCTTCTGCGGTGGCTGCAGATGCTTCATAGTGCTCAAGCCCTTGTGCCACCAGGGAGGCTCTCAAAAGACTATATGATGTGTCAGGTACTGTACTAGGCGCTGTAGTTTGATGTAGGGAAAAGTCATGTCCCTTCTGTCCCATGACAGGATGCCTATCAGATGACAAATATACGGACTGCTTTGGGAATTGATATTATTGTGTGTGTCCACACAAACACAGGTTACTGAAATTGAGACCTCTGATCTCAGAGCGTTGGGGGAAGAGGTGCCATTGGAGAATGACATAAGAAAAGAAAGTCATAGTCAGTTTAACTAATGGGGTGCACCTGCAGGTGTAGTGGGGACAGTAGCCTGGGCCTTCACCTGCCTTGAGATGGTGGTTAAGAGGATGCCCTGGGGGTGCCAAGTAGACCCGGAGGTGACGAGCTGTGTGATCTCAGGATATGGCCTAGTCTTTCTAGATCTTGACCTTCTCATCTGGGACGGGGTTAACTGTACTAGCTCATGCAGCTGGCACAGGCCTCACAGGCTGAGGTTTCACCGAAATACCCTAATGGGGTATTTCGAAAGTACCACTGGCAAAAGCCCATGGGGAAGGAGTGGGAGAAAGTGACAGTGGTGGAACTGGGGGGATTTCTGATTGGGGCAGGGGGAAGAAGGATGAGTGGGTTGAAGGGCCCCTCCCTATCTCTCTGCGAATCTTGAGCAACTGGGCTGGGTTTGGGGGCCTGCGCTGCATCCAGCTGTGAGTAAGCATGTTCCATCTGATGAGGAGTACCCAGCCAGGGAGCTCCTGCTCTGGGAGTGGGGCCCTGGGGCCCTTGAAGGACAGTAGTTTATCAGGCCTGTCACCACCCAACCCTGCAAGCTCCCCAGAAAGAGATAGCTTGGCTCCTCACGCTTCCTCCCATACCACAGGTGCTTTTTAGTTTTAAGTTGCTGTGCATTTTTTCTATTTATATAGATAATAAATGCTTATATTTGGGAAGTTTCCCTGTGCTTTACCTTGTCTCACCATTGCATTTGCATTGTTTCTCGTCCCACCAATTACAATGATAAGAGTTACAAAGCATAGCTTGTGTCTATTGAGCGTATCAGGCTTATTATATCTTATTAACTCCTCCAACCATGCGGAATAGGAGTTGTCATCCCATCTTATAGTTGAATAAATAGAGGCGCAGAGAAGTCAAGAAACTTGTCCAAGGTCACGACCTGGTAAGCAGTCCCCACATCACTTGCCCACTGGGCCTGCCTCACACATTGCGTCTCCCTAGCCCAATCACAGTCCCACTTCCATCGGCCAACCTGCCCAGTCGGCAAGCGTCTGGGCCCCTGGAGGAACTCCAAAGGCAGGCGGGGCACAGCCCCCACGCGAGGAGCTGAGCAGACAAGACAACGGTGTGTTTGTGGCCTCTCTCGAGTCATTTCCCTTCTCTGGGTCTCAGTTTCTGTCTCTGCAAAACATGGGCGCGAGTATACTAGGGTAGGCAGATGAAATCTCACAACTCTGATCAACTGAACACACCCCACTTGATGAGAATGAGGGACGTGAAGGGCCAGTGGCTAGGACTGTCCCAGAACGTCGTGGGAGTGAAGCCAGAAGAGGAAGCCACAGCGTCTTGACCCTCTTAGAAGAAAACTGCTCTGTTATAAGAATGGACCAGCACCAAGACTGAGCCCAGCTGGGACTGAGGGGCGGGAGGCCCATCGACTTCTCACTCCCTGTGTCTGCCTGAGCTGGAGAGCTTCACCCTGGTGCTGACACCCCCAAGTGCTTGGGTGTTCAAGGACCAGGAAGCCTGTTCTTCCTGCGTACACGGCTGCCTGAGAGAAGGGAGGCCCCAACCGAGGCACGGCAGAGCCATTCTCTTAGGAACAAGGAGAGAGGAGTGACTGTGAGGAAACACCCAGGGATTTGGAGACCTGGCCCAGCCCAGCCCTGCCGGCTGCCTTTGCTTCATGCCGGCTGCAGTTCCCAGCGCGCCCTCCAGAAGGAAGTGTTTGTGTTGGTTACTCGGGAAAGGAATGAATCCCAGCGCCCCAGAGTGGCTTGTTTACATGGTTTTGCCGCACAGGCCTTTCCTCGGAGGCCTTCATGCTGACACAGAGGACACCTTTGAAGATGGGTGGAAGTGACGGTGCCTCTGACATGGTCTCTTAACAAGAGGCTTAGGTTTCTGGACGCACGGCGTTGTGCACGGCGTTGACATGACACTGCACGAACCGCCTGGGCTGTGTGTAATTAGCGTCTGTCGTAATCACAGTCCATGGGGTGAGCCTCATGACATCTGCTCACAGGCAAGGGCACTGTGCTCGGCTCTCCAGAGTCCTCTCCCGGGCGGGGGCCCACTGCCTCTCCTGCATTCCTGAACTTCTACTTTTTTTCTTTCACCCCTTTGATCCCTTCCTACCTAAGCTTGTTTTATACGTGGGCGTCAGTCACTCCTCCAACTCATAATAAGGCGACACATTGCCCTCTGGGCCGTAACCTGGCCCTCAGGTTAGAGGAGAAGTGATCCGGCTCTGTGCTGAGCTCATGTGAATGTGAATTTGTGAGATTTTTAGAACATTTAGAAAAACAAAATCACAAGTGTCATTCCATTCCTGGGCAGGAGCAGCAGGCAGGTTGGACAGGAGGCAGCCACTTCCCAAACACCGGCTCGCCGGGCACTTCACGTGCAGTAACTCACTAAGCTCAGGACGGCCTAACCCGGAGGTGTCGCTACTCCCTGATAAATTAAGTGACATGCCCAAGATCACTCGGGTAACAAGTCAGAACCAGATTTCAAAGCCATCAGTTCCCCTTCCACCCCGGGCAGAATGGAAGAGAGAGGCTCAAATTCAGGTCTCCTCGCTGCCAGTCCAGCACCGTGTTCACTGGGCATGAGACTCAGGTGGAATGATGGCTTCCCAATCTGAAGTTCATCTTTGCTCCATCTCTAAACGAAGACACTTGTAAATGGACAGTGGCGACAAGATCAGATGTGAGCACTGTGGTAGGATGAGGAAAAAAGGGGCCTGCACAGGACAACGCATCCTAATCCCTGGGACATGCGACTTTCTGTGCTGATGGGGTTGTGCAGGCGTGAAGTTGCTGGAGGGGGACCTCTGTGAAGGACCTTGAGACGGGAAGTGGTCCTGGACTAGCCAGGAAGTCCTACAGAGAATCACAAGCGTCCTTAAAGAGGAGGGAAGAAGGCAGATGTGAGGATGGAGGCCAGAGGGTGCAGTAGGGGGAGGCTGTGGGCCAGGAAACGAGGAATGCATAACTTCCAGAACCTAGAAAAGCCAAGGAGACCTCACCCGAAATCCTCCAGATGGACTCGCCTGGGAGGGCACCTTGTCTTCAGTCTAGTTGAAGCTGATTTCTGGCTTCTGTGGCTGCAACAAGGGAATACATTTTTGTTGTTTCAAGCTACCTATTTGCAGTGATTTGTTAGAACAGACATTGGAAGCAAATATAGGTATTAATTACTTACATAGGAGAATAAACTAAAACACTTAAAATGTATATATGTATACGTATGTATGTATATATAATCTATAGTAATTCACTGTAATCAGCCATAATTACTTCTCTTGGTTAGTGTTGGGTATTTGAATTAAAAAGTTTTCTGGTAAAACTGAAACTATCCTAGCCCAGACTGGGCAAGGCTAAATTTAATATTGAAGATATGGAAATTTTAAGTATTTGAAAGTAAGTTTTATAATCTGTACTAATTCAGACTGATATTCCTTCAAGGTATTTAGGAAGGAAGTATACTTAGTACCTAGGAAAGAATTAGCGAATTGATTGCTACTATCTTTGTGTTCACTTCCATTCTAGTAAAGATTCATTTGTTTAATTATTTAAGTCTGTCTTGAATGGGACAGGCACATGTGACTTCATCTGCATGCTATCGATAATTTATAATTCTAAATCTTATAACAGTGCCCACACAAGTCAACCATTATTTTGGGGACTGAATTGAAATTGTAAATTGAAAGAAAATTCATGACTTGTTGATTTACTCCCTGAAGGAGTTAGCATGTGGATATCAGCCTCATGGTATTTCTTGGATATGTTTGTGTTTTTGTAATTGTTATTCACAAATATAATATTTATTTCACATACTATCTTGCCGGAATTAGCACTGATTATACAAAGTGCTTTGTAGCAATGACTGCTTTGATTATAATCCCTTTGTTAATGAACACAGGTTTCAACAATATGACACAAAAATATAATTGGCATAGCTAATGATATAGCCATGACATAGCAAGTCATGACTACTCTTAAGAACTGATCTTATCCAAAGCAGTTTAGTTCCCAGGGCTCATTATGGGCTGAGTGACAGAACGGGGACAGTCACTAACACAGAGGTCTTTGCCATTATATTCCTGGTGACAGGACAGTCGGCTTTGTGGCAGCTTTGTGGCAGCTCCAAGAATCATTGGTTATGACACCTTCTGAAGCCATGACATGTGCAGAGTAGAAACAGAAGAATGAAGTGCAGACTATAAACCCTTAGCTAGTTTATCCTAATAAGTCTGACTTGGAATTGGAAGAGCAGTAGGAGACATTACTGCAGTTGGAGTAGAAGATGTGTGACCTTCACGCAGAGAGAGACACGTGAGGCCAGTGAGGAGAACACACCCAGCAAATGAGGGTGGCCCCCGGGGCTTCCCTGGGACCTGCAGTTGGAACCTGACCCAGGTGACTCGCTTGCCTTGGAAGTAAATTTTGGGTCTCAGTGATTATCTTCTCCCTTTGTGTTGTCCCCAGAGAAACATA
Source organism: Galemys pyrenaicus (assembly GCA_019455555.1). NCBI lineage: Eukaryota > Metazoa > Chordata > Mammalia > Eulipotyphla > Talpidae > Galemys > Galemys pyrenaicus. The sequence continues at coordinate 2,386,608 of JAGFMF010011638.1, read as the reverse complement.
CATGCAAACACTCCCAGGTGCATTTTTAAAAGGCTGAGCTTGCTGTTGCTTGTGGACACTGATGTCCCCTGGGATGCCTGGATGGCGCCGGAGGTCACCTGCAGGGCCTGCTCTCTAAGGCGGCACACACTCGCTAACACCTAGGCCGCTGCAAACATACGGGACATGCTCCCGGATTCCGTCTATGGGTGCGTTGTGTCTGAGATCGGCGATAATTTGGAATGAGCACGCGCTGAGCTGTGTCAGATTTTTCATTTCGGAAATGGTGAGCTGCTGCAGTCAGGTGCGCCCACCATCGACTGCATCATGCCCCGGGGCCTGGGAGACGCCGAGGCCAAATCGTGTCCTTCTGCTGTGTCCTCCTCTACACCGTGCCCAGTGCTAGGCCCGAAAGCATGAGCCCTAAGCCTGAATGAACCCCCAAAGGCAAACAGACGCCAATGGAAGGCAACCTCGAAGGAAAACTCAGAAGTTAGGGAGTAAGGAGAGTGATGCTTTCCTACTACCCAAATGCTCAGTATAGGAAATGTCTTTATATTCTTGGGCCTACCCTTGTCCAAAAACAAGTAAGTGACTACTTCAAACAGATTGGGGCCATCTCTAGCGCTGTTTGGACCGCATATAAAATTTAAGGACACTAGAACACTGCTGTGTTTTTTATTTTCATTCCCTGGGGAGGTGGGGGGAATTCCCCAAAGTTCTCATTGCTCTGAGGCTAACGGACAGCACGTCAGTGACCACCTGGGCGTGAGGGCGTGCTGGAGGGGGACCGAGCCACTCAGAGCCAAGAGTACTGAAGACAGCCCCGGTCTGACTCCATGCTCACACTTCGGGCGGCCAGGCCAGGGGCCGCGGACCCAGCCCGTCTCTCTCTGTAGCACTGTGTGCTGGGAGATGTCGCCTCAGCTGCAGATCTGGAAGCAGTGCGTCTAACAGCAACAGCAGCGGCCATGGCAATGGTGTCTAAACGGGCATGTGGTGTGGGCCAAACCCATCATGCCTCCCAGTGGGTATTGGGCTTGAACCTTCTTACCCGCTGGTCACATTTGCCTCTTGCAGAAGGGACATGGCCCCTAAAAGGGACATGTCTTTGAGGACACAGTGACAGGCAGTGGGTAAAACAGACACTCTGGGTCAATGACTTCTAACCCGCAGCTTAGCCCATCAGGCCACACCAACTTCTTTGCTGTTTCTGGGGTTGCCATCAACTCCAACTGCTTTATCTAGAAAATACTTTTCTCTTGTTTTCGCTTTTCTTTTTCTTTTCCCTGCCTCGGTTTGTTTTGTTTTGGTTTAACTTGTTCCAGATACACTTGCTGGACATGCAGATTCAGGGAGGCCCCCAATCTCTTGCTCTGGGTGGGCCGTTATCATGTATGGACACATCTGCCTGCTGGTTCGCTCCTCCCTCACAACTGTTACCTGCAGCGGGGAGATGGCTGCTGTGTCAGAATCTGCAGAGGCACTTGTGGTGTGGCACAGCTGAGGCCTGGCTTCCCACCCCTATACACGGCCACGAAGAAGTCTCCAGGGTGCTGAGTGTCCCCACCCTAGCCCCAGACACACCCCTCACAGCCTGTTACTTCTCCCCTCCTGTGATGTCTCCTCACTGCTCATTTGTCAAGTAGACACACCTGGGTGAAGTGACTGTCACAGTCTGGACCTTTACATCCGGGACAGGGATGAACCCAAAGGGGCATCCCTGGGGAGGACCGGTCCTGACTGCCCTGTGTCAGGAGGAGGAGATGTGTGTGGAGCCAGAGAGCCATCCTGTTCACCCACTGTGCCTCAGTTTCCCAAGCAGGACCATGTTCCTAAAAACAATGAGTCACTGTCAGAGCAGAATGCTTGCAGAAATTTGAAGGAAATTCAAAGGCTATAAAGGAAAAACCCACTCACAGTTCTCCCACTAACACATTGCTGTTTTGCACGTCTTTTACACACTGCATATGCAACTACACGTTTTCTTTCTAAATTGTTTTCTTTCCTTATTGTAAACATTATACGTGTTCATTAGGTAGCATTCAGAAAAGTCAAACATAAAGAAGAAAAGAGAAGCGCCTGCTTGTTGCTCCACCGAGACACATCAAATGTTAATATTTTGATGGAAAACTTTTTGATCTTTGTCACATGCAAAACAGACTGAAGGGGGGAGAAAGTAGACTCCTGCTTCACGTGCTCTTTCGTAACTTTCCTTTTTTACTGAACTCAATCTGAGCCTTATTGATGCCACCCAATGCTCCTTTACTTCAACGAGATGACAGAGCATATAGATTGCTACGTTTTTTAACTACTTTTTTTTAAGATTTTACTTATTTATGCATATATTTTTTAAATTTATTTATGCATACAAGATTTTTTTAAAGATTTTATTTATTTATGGGGTACAGGCTAGAGGTGCGGGGGAGGGTGTGAGAAGATTCACCAGAGACAGAGTGGGGAGCAGAACAGGCAGACTGACTGAAACACACTGCTGAGGGGAGCAGCGGAGAGGCAGGAGAGGTCTGCTGTGCCATGTGGGCCCCCTCCCTGGCCTGGGATTGAATTTGCGCTGCAGTGGCTGCAGAAGTCTCATAGTGCAGTGCTCAACCCCTTGCGCCACCAGGGAGGTCCTAGATTGTGTCAATTTCTTTACTAGTCTCCTATTAAGTCCCTTGGTTTGGTTTTAATTTCTCCCCATCATAAACAGGACTAGCTGCTCTCCAGATGGACATGTCTGAATTCCCAGGCCTGGTGCCCTCATAGACAATGCCGAGACTCCCCGGATAATGTGCATGCAGGAGCTCTGGGGGTACACGTGCTGCTGCACATACTGCAGGGGCTACCGTTTGTCAGTTCAGGGAGTAGGTGGTGTTGGTGGAAATGGTGCAGGTACTAAGTGAAGAATAATAATAAAAGCAAACACTTCCATGATACTTTCCACGTGCCAGGTACTGTTCCAAGAGCTTCATTTTATTCTTCAAATATTTAATCCTTACAACAGCCCCATGAGTCAAGTACTATTAATTAGCTTAGCTTTACTTGAGGAAATTGAGACCCAGAGAGGATAGGTATCCTGCGTAGAGTCACAGAGCTGGGAAGTGGTAGGGCTGGTCTTCCAAGCCCTCTGTGCAGGTAGGCTACCTCAACGAGCCATTTTCTCTGAGGGCAGGCCACTGGGTAACGGGGGTGTGGCAGGGTAGGCATGAAGCAAGATTTCAAGATTTTGGTGCATCCTTAGTGTCCCATGTGACAGTAATAGGCTAGCGACAGAGGCGTATCTTAAGGGAGCACATCAGCCTTCAAGCTCTTCCTCAAAGATCGGGACACCTTGATAATAGCTAGGAAGCGATTATTTGAAATGAGTCATTATCTTTGAGAAACACACACTGTATACTCAGGAATGTGTGTATGCCTCAAAATAATCCTGGGGGAGAGGCTTGCATAATGAATAGATGGCGTTGATTTTGTTGGCACTGGGTACTAGGTACAGGGCACTGTCTTTTACATTTGTTTGAAATTTGCTAAGACTTTTTCAAAAACCTCAACTCCCTGGAGAATGCATGAAAGCTCTTCATGGGGACATTCCAGCAAGTATAAGGGTTAGAGTTGAGCACAGAGACAAACATGGCTTTTTACTGAAACTCTAGGACGTGCACCCTGTCCACCAGTCTGTAAAAGCATCCTCTCGGGCCAGCTCCTCTCCTGAACCTTCCTGGAGTGAGTGCTGAAGTTCTCTTCCTTTATTTAAGAATTGTCATTGTTCACCCTCAGCCAGGTATGACCGGGAGGGGTAGAGCAGCTGGGGAGATAAGACACACAAGGAAAATGTCAACAGCACAAATTTGTTCGGGAGTGTGGTTGTCAGTGAGTTGCTAACCCTTATAGGAAGCTGGGGCTTAGGGGTGGGAAGCTGGTGCCGTGTCCCCTACCCCCGGCGTGTGCTCCTTCCTAGGGCGGAGGGAGGAGCGTGGAGCACAGAGCTGTCCCTCTTCCTCAGTGTTATCCTTCTATGGGGGTCCTGGCATTCACAGCTGAGCCGGGTCAGGGACTGGATACAGGAGGCCACCTTCAACCCACTCAGCTCCTCTCTTATTTTTATAACCAGCGGCCCTGGCTGGGCTGAGCACTTAGCAAAGGGATACTTGCTTTGCAGTTGACTGAAGCAAAGAGAGAGAAAGCACCTCTCTTTTTTAACGCCCCTGTCTGCCTCATTGGGTGGCAGAAGTTAAAACAAACCAGGCAGCTCTGTATTTCTCCAGTGACTCAATTTGCTGGGAAGAATAGCAGTGTAAGGGGGATATATATATGTGTGTGTGTGTATATGTATATATATAAAATCTATTTCAAAAATATAATTTTATATACATATAATCTACTTCAAAAATATATATGTATATAATTTTATATATATATATATATATATATATAAAATCTACTTCAAAATGGATTTTATATTCTAAGAGAGTAGTAGGAAACAAAAGCCCCCAAAGACGAGGAGGGTCAGGCTGGTGACAGTGAACTGGCTGGAGCGACCCTGGGGTGGGAAGATCCCAGCGCCCTTCGCATCATGCTCTCCTCTCCTGCCCGCTGAAGCCAGAGCGCCCCCCCTCCATCCTATTCCTGTGGCCTCCCCCCTTGAAAGCCAACACTTAGTTTCTGACTCAACTCACTACGGTCTACGCCAGGCCTTAGGGGAGCACAGGAAGCCGGAGCCACAGCTCTGTTATTAGGCCTCCAGCTGGATTTCACGCAGGGACAACGTGCGACTGCCTGCTGTTTCCAGTCTGGAGGCAGCAGGAGAGGGCCAATCAGAGACGGCTGGGGAGGCTTCCAGCTCCAAGACCTGTCCCCCTGCTATGCAGTGCGGCCCAGGGACACAGAGCCACATGGAGTCGCGCTCTCCTGTCCACGCCTGCGCAGCTGGCCTGGGACTGCGCTGTTGGGGTTGGGGGCAGGTGAGGGGAGGAGTGTGCTCCAGAGTCAGGCTCTGCGTGGATTACAGAGAAGCTGACCAGCGGGTCCCAGCGAAGCTCTCTGGGACCCCGAGGGTACACAGTAACTGGGGTCCTGCATATTAACTTGAGTTTTGCGAGATCGACACAAGCTGATGCGTAGACACGTCAGAAATGCGAGTTCTCGCAGCTCCCAAAAAACCCGAAAAACAGGAAGCGGATTGTCAGTGCCCTGCCACCCCTGAGCCCAGGCTTGGGGCTCGGACGAGCACCCTGGAAGTAGCGTGTTTAGGGCTTCATTTAAGACAGACCCGCCCCAGCTCCCACAGAGCCTAGAAGCTCCCACAAGGCCTGCAGTTCCGCCACAGGTCCTTTCTGTACAGAAAGCCCTGTCCTTTCCTTCTTGACTTCAAAGACTCCTCCCGAGTGTCACCAAAGTGCCTCCATCTTGACCGTGAGATTTATTCTCTCACTCATGTAAAAAGGTCCCAGATATTTTCTAGACAAGCCCGATGGTGAGCGCTGGAGTCTGTGCTCTCAGCAGAACGCAGCCTTAGGTGTTGTCATTAAAAACAATGGCCCTAGAAGGAATGCAGGTCTCCAATCTACTGCAAGGCTCAGATAGGATCTGGGGAATGATGTCTTTTACATCTCAAAGAAACGTTGGCTATTTCACAACACTTCCCGAGAAGAGACCAGGATGTGGGGATATCTAGAAGCAGGTGCTGGGAGGACTCCTTTGAGGAATCAGGAATGACAAGTCTGTGAAAGATAAAACAGAATAGGCACACAGTCACCTTCGGCCAGTGAAGGCCTCTGGTGAGTCTAAAGGCAGAACCAGGACCAAGGACCTGGGGGGAGGGGTGGGATACCATTGTGACTTGACAGCCGTGAGCACCTTCTGATCATCAGGCTGTTTAAGCGGGGACAGAGCTCAGTGAGGCGGTGAGGCAGGGCCTGACCTGGCAGGAGCCAAGCATAGGCTGGGCAGCCACCGGTGAGGTAAGGCTGCAGGGGCCTGCAGTGGGCAGGAGATGAACTCAGATTCTGCTCTTCTTTAGCTCCCTAAATGCATGCCCTGTGCACCATCACTTAGGTAAGGGGGTGTGCTAACAAGTTCCAGTGGCTTTCTAGAAACATTTAAAAAATATATTTATTTATTTATACATACAAGAGTGGGGTACAGGCCAGAGTCCAGGGCGATGAGAGGATTCACCAGAGACAGAGTGGGGAGCAGAACAGGCAGACTAACCGAAACACACTGCTGAGGGGAGGCAGACTAACCGAAACACACTGCTGAGGGGAGCAACAGGCAAGGCAGGAGAGGCCTGCTATGCCCTTCCCCAGCTGGCAGCAGGGATTGAACTCAAGCTGCAGTTTGCTTCATAGTGCGTTGCTTAACCCACTGAGCCACCAGGGAGGCCCAGCTTTCTAGAAACATTTAGACATTTATTTGCCAAAATGAATTAAAGTAAACAAATGAGAACCATGAATCGTTTTTTTAGCTTACTTTCTCATTGTCTTTTACCACTTTCTTTCTCTCATTCTCTCTCCTTCCTCTTCTCTCCTCTTATACAGGTTTTAATTTAAATCTTGGGTGGTAGCGTTTTGGAACATGTTGAGGAGTTTAAGTTCTGGTTATTTGTGAAACGATTAGAACATAAATGTCAATAATATCTAACCTGATACTTTGTAAAGAAGTATTTTTCTCTCATTTCCACCCATTACCTTCTGGTCAAAACCATATTTGTGTTCAAGAAAAATCATTAATGCTCAAAATATTATTAGAAAAAAATGTAGTAGAATTGCCAGAACTCTCCTGGAGGAAAGCACACACGAGGACAACACAACCAATATTGAAATGAAGACGATAAAATCAAGGAGGATTTTGTACAATACTAAAGTGAGCTGCCTTCCATTGCAATAATGAAGGCCATGCAAGAGAATACACATCAATTAAAGAAAATCCAGAAAGTCTCAACTCAGTATTATTAAAATCCCTCGTAAAATCAGTAAGAAAAAGATGGCATATTCATGAAATAATTAACTCACTGAAAAGTTAGAGTCCCATTTAGCCTTTAGACTAGGAAAAAAATCAACAACTAAAATCAACAACTACTTGGAAATAGTAGGGAAGAATAAAGGTGGACATTTGTATAATCTCTGGTGAAAAGACATTTGAAAAAACACTAAAGACAATCTGAGATGAAAAATATTGATAAATTTAACTTAAAACTGCATGTTGAAAACACAACAAATGAAATCTAAAGGCAAATGACAAAACAAAAAGGAAAGTATTAGAACGTACATGACAGACAATATGACAATGTACAAGAAGCTCTTACTAAGCAGCAAAAAGAGGATTGCCTCAGTGACAGACGGGCCAAATCACAGACAGCAAATCAACCCGGGGAAATGTAAGTGTGTAAATGAACATGGGCATTTGAGTGGTGTGGCATATGCAAATGAACATGGGCATTTGAGTGGTGTGGCATATGCAAATGAACATGGGCATTTGAGTAGTGTGGCATATGCAAATTGAAGACATGAGATTCCATTTTATGTCTATTCAATGGAAAACAATATTTTTTTAAATGTAAACTTCTAGCTTTGGTTACAGTCTGGGGAAGGAGATGCTTTCATATAGTGATGCTTGTGTGTGAACTGAAGTATTTTCTGAAGGTTTATCTGGCAATATAGCTCAAAAGTCTTGATACTATTCAGACTCTGACAAAGAAAGCCCATTTATGGGATGGTTTTCAAAAGAAACAATTAGGGCTGTATCATAGGGCTGAATTGTAAGGATTTTGTTAAGCATTGAACTCTGGTACCTGTTGAAATGTCTAACAATAGTGATTGATTAAATCAATCTTGCAGTATCCTACGCCACCATTAAAAATGTAATTCCATTAATTCCATATTTAATTACAATCATTGCTATATTGTTTTCCATTGTGTAATCATCAGAACTCATCGCATGGAAAGATGTTCATAGCGTAGACTACTGTTGTTGAAATAGCTGTCACTTATTTAATTCCAGTTGGTTTCTTTCTTTCTTTCTTTTTTAATAATGGAATAAGCTTTGGATCAAAGCAGCAAGATTTGGTCTGGAAACTGGAGCAGAATTATAGCCCAGGGTGCTGTGGTGTCTTAAGCCATCCCCTTGGCTGGAGCACTCAGCCTCTGGTCTGGAAGACTTCTCTCAGATGTCCTGTGAGTTTTGTGAACTCTGTGTTGGTGCAAATGGTGCACTGAGCTGGAGGGAGAGATGGAGGTCTGTGCAACGTGGCGGGTGGAATCACCCCTGGGAACTCGTCACTGCTAGGGGGCTTCTGCTGCATCTCCCCTAGCCTGGAGTCATGATGAGTTCTGACTCCAAATCACCATTCCACCATCTAGTCTGCATTAAACATACACTCAGGCACAAGAGCCAAGAGCTGGCCAAGGTGCCAGGCGGGCACTGAGGAGAGAGCAGGCTTGGGGATGACTGTTTCCCGCACATCCTCAACCTCTCTCCTCCCCTTCCTTCTCCTCCTCCACCGTAGGTCTGAAACAGTACAGTTTGGGAGAGGAGGTCCTCTTGAAGAAAAAACATAGTAGAAATTTTTTTTTAAAGATTTATTTATTTATGCATACAAGGACTGGGGTATAGGCCAGAGGTGTGGGGGTGGGGTTGGTGAGAGGATTCACTACAGACAGAGCAGGGAGCAGAACAGGCAGATCAATGGAAGTACACTGCTGAGGGGAGCAGCGGGCACAGCAGGAGAGGTCTGCTGCACCATGTGGGTCCCCTCCCTGGCCGGCAGCAGGGATCGAACTCGTGCTGCAGTGGCTGCGGTTTGTTCCACAGTGTGTTGCCCAACCCACTGCGCCACCAGGGAGACCCCGTAGTAGAAATTTATGAAGTCAACTTAAGGATAAGACCTTGAAGAGGTCCATGTAAGTGAGGGGCCTGAAGTTTAAGCTTCATGGTAAATCCGATCAGTCCTGGATCTGGTTGTTGTCATTTGCATGGATTACCTTTTAATTTTTATTCCATATGTATGTCTAAACTACATTAAATATTGCTTTACATATGTTTAAACTTTATACAAATGGCATTCTCCAGGATATTTTTATGCAACCTGGCTTGGGAAGTTTCTCCATGTTGAGGTGCATAGCTCTACTATCTTTTGCATATATATCTTTTCCATTGTGTCATGATCAGAGCTCACTGACCCATTATTCATTTTCTTTTTTTTTTTAAAGATTTATTTATTTATGCATACAAGCATTGGGGTACAAGCCAGAGGTGTGGTGGGGAGTGAGAGGATTCATCACAGAGAGCAGGGAGCA
>JAGFMF010011638.1:2329660-2376993 GCA_019455555.1 Galemys pyrenaicus | reverse complement strand
CCCCACAATTACCTATTTAGCAAGTGGTATTGAGGGAATCAGCTACATGTGGACAAAATAAATAAAAGCTAATGTCTATTGACGTGCCTGACAGAATTATAGCCCACATGCAACCCTCAACATAAAAAATTTAAATTATTAGGAAGAAAAGGGGTGAGCTATCTAGCCAGAACTTGCCTGGCTTTGCCCGTGTAAGGCTGCCTGGGGTTATACTGCCAGTTCTGTCTGGCACACCCTCCGTGCTGCTGATCCACCACCAGGTTAGAAGTTAGCTTCTTGGAATTGTTTGTAAAGTTATAAGTGTGAGGGCTTACTCTAAGGATTCCCTGAGATAAAAGAACACACACAAACTTTATGGCTTTTTTTTTTTTACTGCTTTCTTTTTACTGTGGAGTGGTGTTCAGAGAAGTGCTGGCTTCAAGTCTGGAAAGTAGGCAGGTAGACAGAACAGCTTCATTTATCACTACACGGCAAGGCACAGGGTGTGCCATAGGAATGAGCTACCGATACTGAAATGTGTGAACAATCCTTCCCTGAGACAGAAGCTACAGTCAAACAGTATCTGCTCTATTTTGTGGTTTCATGCAAGGGTTTCCTGAGATATGGCATGTGATTATTCACGAAGACTTTATAAGCAACAAGCTTTTGCAGCTGAGAGAAATGGGGGTGGTGGGGAGGTGCAGAGCTATAATCTCAGGCCTGCTCTTTGCAAACCCAGAAGGGGGTTGGGAAGGGCAAGCCACAAGGTGCAAGTGTCACAGGTAAGGACTTCCGTGGATGTCACTGTCTTCGCTCCTCCTCACCCTGCAGTGGCTTAGACATAATAACTCAAAGCAGTGGCGGGCGATCCACAACGGCCCCCAGGCCTGAGCGCAGGGCCTGAGAAGTGCGAGATGGCACCAGCTAGCTGGGATGTGGTGGCCAGATTTAACAGAAACACACAAGAGGGAATCTCCAAATTCCTTCCAGAAGCTATGCTGTTGCTCTAAAGAGCACAGGGCCCATGCAAATGACTGCTGCGATGTGCAGGCGCAGCAGAAACTGGTGGAAATACTGCAGAGAGGGGACAGCCTGCTCGCAAGCCTTGCCCATCCTTGACATTCACCTCGGGCAGATGCTGAAGAGATGGCAGCTCCTGGTGGAGACGCCAGGAGGACAGGCTCCAGGAAAAAGCACAGGAGTCCAGGATGGATGGGCTGTCTGTGTTCTTTGCTTCTCCATCTGTGTGCCTCAGTCTCCCTTTAATACATGGGAGCTTTGCCCTGCCTGAATTCTAGCTTTACAGAAGGCGAGGATAAACAACGCCCCTGGAAGTGCTATGGCATCGTCTCTCCTGAAAGGCCTACCCTGAAAGAGGGAATCGAGAGAAGGTTCTGTGGGCTGTTAATGCAGCCTCTTTAGGGTACAACTCATCCCAAGGGATGGCTTCCGTTCTAGCAGGCTTGGAACAACCACAGCCAGAGGAGGGCATTGTGACTGTCACCAGACTGATGGAATACTGGTCCTGGAAAAGGCCTTAAAGACCCGCTCCCTCATTTTACAGCCACAGAAAGGAAGGCTCAGAGGGTGAGGGACTTCTCCAAGGTCACACAGCTCCTCCAAATCCAAGACTTAAGTTTACAAACTGAATGTGCTTTTCACACAGCTTCTCAAAATGTGGTCCTCTGATCCTGCATGTCAGAATCACCCAGTGTGTGTGTGGGTGCAGGGGAGGCGGTGGCAGTGGTGAAATGCAGATTCGTGGGTCCTACCCCAGACATACTGAACTGAATCTCCGGGAGTGTGTATTTTAGCACTGACAATTCTTAGGATACTCTGCTCTATTTCAACAACTCCTTAAAGCATTGATTCTAAATGATTCATGGAGAGTAGCTACTGTTTAGAAACTGTGTCTCCAAGAACATAGAATGAACATACTGGAAGAACTGCCTCTGAACGATGCCGTGCCCTCAGTTAACCACAATGCACGGTGTGAACTGAATGTCCTTTAAGTCACAATGACACAGTTGAATGTTCTGAACAATCAAAGCTTGTTTGGGAAACCCACATGCCTCCTTTAAAAACTGTTTTCCTTTGGGTTCTGGGACGGGCGTTCTTCAGGGCTGGACAGCAGGTGTTTCTGATACAAGCTGAACCCACCCTTTCCCCTAATCAACCGAAAAGGAGCTGGCACAGTCATGGGAGATAAATAGAGCAGGAATCTTCCCAGTGGGAGTCTCCATGGAGGCTAACTACGGTATGCGACTGAGTGTGGGCACTCTGGCTGCTTCCACTTAATGCCCCCTAAGGGCCATAGCAAGCCTTGCCCACTGTACTTGGCACTTCCAGAGAGAATTACTCAGAGAGATAAACCCCTGAAGCCAGGTGGACGCCTGGTTGTTCCATAGCGGCCTGGGCCCTGGGGAGGGTTAGTCTCCGGGTGCCATATACAGGCTGCTCCCTACTTCCCCGCCTGAGACTAGCAGGCCCCTGGCAAGGCTTCTGCAGCTCCTCTGACCAGGTTATCACAGCAGAGACAGACTTGCCTTTCAAGAAGGTCCCCATCAAGGCGAACCAGTCACTAAGGACAACCTTCCTGTCAGGGCTGGTGGGACAGGGCTGCGGAAGTTTCCTTCAGTCTGCTTTCATTTTACATGCTTTAAAAGCGAGTCTTCAGCCCCGAGAAGAGGTAGGAAAGGGCTGTCATTTTAATTTCTCTGAAAGTTCTGGTAGAAGTCAAAGCCAGAGGCTCCAGGGCATGCTACCCCCCAAATTCAGCTCAATGTGGAACACAAAAAAGTAACCACAAATGGTGTTCCAGTGAATAAGCTGGGCGTGGTCCTGGGGGCCAGGTATCTGGTTGGGGGACATTCCACATCTCTGAGGTCGGCGCCCCCATGGGGTATGGGCTGCAGACTTCCAGACGCAGAAACCTGCTTTTGTTGGCATCCTGAGAGAACTTTCATTTCTCCGGAGCTGGTCCATATTTATCGAGCTCACAAGATTAATATGTGGAACTGGCATGCCAAGTCACCCATAAGTTTAGAGTGAGAAAGAAGTGTGTCAGGGCCTGTCTGCAGGCAACACTCGTGGGGCCAGAGGGTAACTCAGATGGTGACCCAGTGAGCACCGAACCAGAAATGAACTGGATGATTCTTGGCATCAAGAGTTGGTGGAGCTTTATCAACAGTCCAGCCAAACTCACCGAGACTCTGGCAGCCGTCAGCATTCCCATCCCCGGGCCCCGGCGTCTAAGAAGTGGGCCATGGAGCTCTGGCTGCGGCTTCCTCTTCGTGTGACAGAGATGGGTGCTACCTCAGTTTCTAGCTATGGCTCTTTCTCTCTTTCTGCTTCCAGATTTGAAAGCACCTTCTGGTGATGCCATTCTTTCCCCCTCGATAATTCAGTGTTGAATTATATTCAGTATTGCTACTTTCCATCACTGGGGGGTCAGATTCATGAGTGGATTCTCCTCTCCCAGGACTGCACACTTCTGATGTGTGGTGTGCAGGCTTCTGAACTTTTCACTCAGAGGAAAGCAAAATATCCCTCATTGCCAGAGTGGTGAGGGGGCACCACCCCGTTACTCACCCCTCAAACACTGACCAACGGCCGCTTATACAGCAGGCATCCACAGAGAAGGTCAGTTTCAGGAGTTTTGTTTGAACTTTTCCTCCCCACACTCAGTGCTTCAGTGTGGATAACAGAGAGCTTAGATGGAAGTTGGTCAAAATTTCCAACTGTCGGCAAAGGAGGCCACGGACATGGGAAACTTCGCAGTAGGGCGTGCTAGTGGAGAGGTGTGGTGGGCATGCCTGGCACTCCCGCCGGCGACTCTTTCCTGCCACTGATGGAGCCATCCTCCCTGCCACTGATGGAGCCATCCTCCCTGCCACTGATGAAGCCATCCTCCCTGTCACTGATGCAGCCATCCTCCCTGCCTGTGGAGCCTCTGTTTGAGATAGAAACATCCAGCCCATCCAGCTGCAGGAACAGAGTCAGCATCGCCCAGAGACAAAGCATTAGACACAGAGGCTGTGACAATCTGTGCCACACTAAGTGGGCCTTGGATATTAGACACTCACTACTTCTTGACTGGCTGGCTGGCTGGTGGCTGGCTGAATGAATAAATACCTGAAAAGTCCACCTACCGCATTTCACAGGAGAGGAAGCTGAAGCCACAGAGGGCCACAAGTTTGCCCCGAATCTCACAGTCACATGGTAGCACACGGACAGACTTGTACTGACTTGAGTCTCAGGTCTGTGCTGTGAGATCATGATGATGGCGACTGGACACATTCAGGAGAGCAGGGGTGGAAAGAAAGAAAGAAGGGGGGAGTTAGGAAATGTGAAAAGAGTAAAATAATTTTGAACAATTAGAGAAGAACTCCCCCAGCACCAGCCACCGAGCTTGCCTTTGTCATGGGTCCCTACCCCTTGCAGCCAGCTTCTTCTTGCACGGGGCGCCATTTACATGATCTTGCTTCCATCTTCAGTCTCCCCCCGCAGTAGAAATATATAACCCTGCATCCCACACTAAATAAAACGACACCAGCTCATCTCCAAACACAGCCTTATTTCTCTTTTTACTCTTCACCATCAAGTGCTTGAGAGGAAAGAGGCATCTTTCCTTGTATCGCTCCATATTTGGTCACTAGTTCCATGTGGTTAAAGCATTTTAAATGCAGCTGGTCTCAGCTGAGACATGCTGTGAGAATAAAATAGACACTGATTTCAAAGACAATATGAACGAAGAATGTAAACCACCTCGCCAGTAATAATTTTGGGTAAATTGGGACAAATAAAACATATTACATTACTTTCACTTGCTGCTTCTTGCATTTTTCATGTGGCAACCATGAATTTAATCACACATGTGGTATGCATTCTATTTTTACTGGGCAGCGCTGGTCTAGACTCTGCTTCCTCGCCTTTACAGAGCACGTCAAATATAAAACATGATGCTCATAAATCAAAATGGGCTTTGAGCCTCAGGAAGAGCTTGTGTTTTCAAACAAGCGTCCACAACATTTTAAGGAAGGGGAACACGGAGGTTGTGACTTGGGAGGCTGATGGACATATTCCTGAGGACAGCTTAGCACCACCGTGACTGCAGGGGCGGCCCGTGGGGCGTTTGATGCCCAGGAAGGAGGAGGAGAGGCTGGGAGGCAGCGGGAATCACTGGCGTTGCCCAGACAGCTGCAGAAGACCTGGCTTGATGCTTCTCAGCGTGACCTCCTGGAAGCCTCCCAGCTCCCCATTTTCCTCCTTGGCACAGGACATGAACAGTGCTATCCCCAGCCTCTTAGTGCCCTCCCTTCCACTTAGAACCTGGGAAGCCTTGAGCAAACGACCTGAGATCGCTAGGCCTCTGTTTCTTCATCTGTTCCTTGGGAACTGTGATAGTGAACCTTATGGCGTGCTGGGGTCGATGAGATGATACGCACAGAGCATGCTCAGTAAACGTTAACATGGCATCTTGAGGACACAGGATCCACAGGGTCACCCAGCTGAACCCCGCCCAGCCTCAAGGGCTTCCCTGATAACCAGTCTGTGCGGTTCACACCAAGGGAGGGAAGCTTGTTGTCTCATAGGCCTTGTCTGTTTATTTTATTTTGTTTTGGCAAAATACACTTAGCATCAAATTTGCTGTCTCAGCCACTTGTAGGCGCACAGTTGGGCGTTAAGCACTTTCACACAGTTGCGCAACCTTCTTACCACTATCTCCGAGACGTTTTCACCATCCCAAATGGAAACAACAGCACCCCCTTCCCCTGGGCCCCCAGGCCTGGTGGCCACGGTTCTTCTGTCTCTGTGACCTCGATTACTCTAGGTACCTCATCAAAGTGGCATCCTAGAGTCTCCGTCTTCTCCTTTCACTTAGCCTAATGTCTCCAAGCTCGGTCCTCGTCACGGCACGTGTCGGCACGTCCTTCCGTTTACAGCTGAGTAACACTGCTGTGCGGACACACCGCATTTTACCACCCGTTCCTCCACTGACAGACCCACAACTTTGGAAATCTCCTCCTCCCGTTCTTGCACATGGTGAGCTGAAGTCTGCCTTCCCTGACGCACACTCCCTGCCAGCTCTGCCTTGGGGCCACACACTGGCCCCTTTCCACAGGAACCCCTGGATTTGAAGAGTTCCTGAATCCCCACTGCCAACTCCTCTGAGGCTAAGCAGTTTCTGACTGTTTCATAATTTCAGACCCTTTGCTCCTGTGGTGGTGGTCTCGAGACCCACTTCAGTGTACCGATCTCCTTCTAAGGAGGAACCGCCCTGACCTGAACCGGCCCGTCCGTCTACCCTGGAACTATAAGCTCTTATCTTGACCCTCCACTAACACAGCCTAAGAGTGTGTTGCCTCTTTCAGGCAGCCATATTCCACTGATTCATTTATTGAACTATTTTTATTGGGTGCTTTGCAAGGCGAGGCAATTTGGCGTCAGAGTTTAGGGCTTGAACTCTGGAGTCAGACTTCCTAGGTCAGAATCCAGGATTTATTTCTGGCTCTGCCGCTGGATCCATTTCTTAAGTTTCAGGGCCTCAGATTCCTTATCTATAAAAATAAATAATAATAGAATCTGCTTCTGGGGTTGTTGTAGAGATTAAACGAATTAGTACAGGTAAAACATCAAAGAGCGTTTGCTCCCCAATCACTGGGCTGCTTCTCAGACCGGGCCAGGCTGGACTTGCCAGGCGGCCAGGCAGACCAGCTGTGGGTTCCTGTGGTTTGCTGTCTAGTGAACGGTTAGCCGAGTAAGCCATTCCATGACAACTAGATTTTATCCACAGGCAAACGTATAATTAAAATATGTATTTTAAAGAAGAAATAAACCCCAATTACACAGTGGTGCAGGTGGTCTTCCGATGAGGGAATTACTGGGTGGTATAGGAGCACCTCACTCACACTCATTTATTCACTCATTCATTAAAAATAAATATGTGGTAGGTTCCTGCCGTAGTGTAGGTTCTGGGAAATACAGTGAACAAACTGAAGATTTTTCTCCTGAGAAGCTTACATTCTATTGGAGGGAGACAGGAACAACATCATAAATAATAGTAAAAATTACTTTTTTTTTTTTTTTTACTAATAATAAATGAATACGTATCTATTGTCTTTTGGGGATATAGAGCTGGTGTGATTTTTTAATAGCTTGCATATCTATGAATGACAATGAGGAGATGAGTCCAGGTGTTTTTGCTTGAGTAACTAGAGACAGACCTGTGAGGAAGGGTGGCTTCCCAGAGGAGGTGATGCCTAAATGGGGGTAGGAAGGACAGGTAGAGGTGGCCATCTCAGTGAAGAGAGCCAGGATAATGTTCTGGAGCTGGAGCTGATACCAAGCTTACTCGGGTATCATGGGAAGTCTTACCAGCTCAGTCCTGCTTTGTCCTGTGTAGGGGATCTATGCTGTTTGAGATTTAAGGGTACATTTTCACATTTTAAAGATTTTAAAAACAACCTAGTCCTCTCTGTAGTGTGTCTTCTAAGAGGTTGGTAAGTCTGCATTCCATGATTTTTTTTCCAGTAGTGGAATTAAAAAAAAATGGTTGACTTGAACTTGGTCAAGGGCAGAGCCCTGAGTCACACCCTCCTTCCTGCTGATATTGGTCCCATTAATCATCCCTTTTGGGGTATGGCTGCAAATCAACCCAACCATAATATGATATTACACAGCCTGCATTTCTCCATGTTACTTCATAATAACAGTCCTAAGGATCAAATGAGATAAGATATGGGAAAGTGCTAGAGAGTTCTCCAGTGACAATTATGACTTGGGCACCAACTTCTGAGTCTAGAGACACATGGGCACTCAGTGAGCATGGGCTATCATAGAGCACGTGATTCAAGGCCAGAGGAGCCACTCTGTATCGCTACCTGTAGAAATGTGCTAGATTGCAACATCCTGTCCTCGGGCGTGTGCACAAGTCTTTAAAAAAAACATACTCTATTTGCACCAAACTGTATGGTCTGAGAGACTGTTATTGCTCTTGAAGCAACTTTTGTGGATGTGAAACAAATGGTGAGAATTTGAGTTGGTCCTTTTATCATAATATTGAAATGAAGTCTACTGAGGTTATCATGTTGTATTGTTCATGCCCTGATTATGTATACTTGCACTTATCAAAAACATTTTGATAAGAAATATATGTACTTGCACTTGGGTGGAAGAAAGAAAACACCTAAAAAGTAGAATTAACTGTTGATTAACAGACAAAATATAAACAAGCTATGAAAAATACCCATGGTTACAGTAATAGCTGACAAACGTTTGTCAAATACTAGGAGAACATTGACATCTTGGGGTATAGAGCTATACGTATTCGATATAGGCTTTATAGTCCTTCTCTTTTAATCATGCAATGTACAGATCCTTCTACTACTTTATAATTGAGAAACTAGACTCAAAGGAGCTAAGTTAATTTTCCAAGTTAGATAGTAAGTGGTAAGTCAGGACTTCAGACTTCAAAGTCCACCCTTCTGCTATGTTCCGCTTCCTCCTCATTTGAGTAACAAATGTTTATTGCTCCCCTCTTGTGTGCAGGAGCTGGTGCTTGGTTCCTGAGATACAGGGGAGTATAAATCACAGGTTCTACTTTCCCTGGGACTTAAGACCTAGCAGGGGGATGAAGCCATGTTCTGAAGCGACCATAGTGCAAAGTAGTAAGTGGCACATACCACATGCGCGGCAGAGTGCACAAACCCCACAGAAATTCAGTGGGGGAGTTTGCCCGATGCCAGGTGTAGTTCTCAGCACTGGAGACACAGTGTGAAGATGTGACACCTGGTGTCTTTCTTTCGAAGTTGTGTGTGTATGTGTGTGTGTGTGTGTGTGGCAGGAGGATGTATAGCTTGGGGTGATAGGAAGGAGCATAGATGTACATTGGGGACTGGGGATGGCATCTCTGTTTCTAAGGGACAACGATGGAGGGGTGGGTGTAATCATCCTAGACTCAGCTCTAAATTGCTGAGGATGGAGGAGATCTTCGATAACTTTCCACAGCACAAAAAGTGGGTAAGTCACTTTAGTGCTGGTCTCTCATCCACAGGTCTCATCCGTGCATAAGAAGATATATTTTTCTTCCAAATGCATAAATATTTCTAACTTTATAGCTTTGTATTGATCTATACATGGGCAAAAATCATAGAAATCCCGAGGACCCAGCTCAGTGAATTTCTACAAAGTGAACACAGCTGTGTAACCAGCACGTGGGTAGAGCTAGGACACCATGCCAATCCCAGGGGTCCCTCGGTTTCCTGCAGCCACAGTGCAATCACTGTGCTGATTTTTATCAGTTAGTTTTATCTGGTTTTGAAGTTTATATAACAAAATAGTAGAATTATCTTTTTCTACTATTTTGTGCCTGGCTTCTTTTTGCTCAGCATTATGGGTGTGAGATTCATTCAAGTTCTTGCCTCAAGGCCTCATCCTTACTCCTGCATGATGTTGCATTGTGTGAACAGTTTCTTCCTTCTGCTGGTGTGGATATTGGGCTTGCTTTCGTGTGGGAGCTACTGTGAACTGTGCTGCAGGAGCACCTTTGGACAGGCCCTTCAGTACGTAAAGTGTGCACTTCTGCTTTGGGTGTACACTCCAAAGTGGAATTATTGGGCCCAAGGTGATACGTATGCTCGACTTTAGTACATACTATCAAACAGTT
Source organism: Galemys pyrenaicus (assembly GCA_019455555.1). Taxonomy (NCBI): domain Eukaryota; kingdom Metazoa; phylum Chordata; class Mammalia; order Eulipotyphla; family Talpidae; genus Galemys; species Galemys pyrenaicus. Next base: position 2,367,347 of record JAGFMF010011638.1, on the reverse strand, counting down.
TTCCAAATTGGTTGTACCAGTGCTGGTTAGCTTTTAAAACCAGACTACAAATACTCCTTCTGATTATGTTGCCCAAATGTCCTGGTTTTTGTTAACCTGTCCTGGGCAGGCAGGTTTCTTGGGGAAAACTGCTCTACAGCATAGTGTTACATGGACAAACATGATGACTAAGCACTTCTGAGTTAAATGTAGAAGGATGCATTTGTCACATCAAGTGGGATTCTGGTAAGCAACAAAGCACAATTAAGGACTTCACAGTTCACACGTGCTAGGATTTTCCCATAGCCTGAAGGTTGAATTTAGGGAAAAGAGGACCATCCAACCCATTTAGCAAGTTGGGGGCTTTGGATACTGGTGCTCCCTCTCCAAGCACAGTAGCTGAAGGGTTCCTTCTGGGAGCCCAAAAGAAGGGGGACGATCTGGCTGTTCTCTGAGGCCCCTCCCAAAGCCCCCTACCTTCTTCCGTTTCTGAAGGGACCTGCACATGAGGTCATCCTTTGTGCTCCCTCTTCTGAGAGGCTTCTACGGTCGCTCGGCATTGGCAGTGTCGACCCTGGTCCTGGCGAGTCTTTCACCTGGACATTCACAGTGGCTCTGCCTTCGCCCTCCAGAGGCACCGAAACTGAGGTCCACACTTGACAGACACGTGTGACAAATGGCCGGGAGAGAAATGCCATGCACAGCAGGACACTGTAGACAGAGAAGACACATGTGACACTCGAATGGGAAATGGCGTAGTTGGTGCTTCAGAGACCAGGTGAGCCACTGCCTATGAGGGCAAGTCCTGGTAGCACCGGTGCTTATCACCAGATCTAGGTCCGTCTGCAAAGCACAAACTTTTCATTAGAGGTAGCCTGTACCATCTCCATTCCCCTGAGGAGCATCTCGACCCTTCTCAGTGGTCTTTGGAGACGCTGGCTACGTGGCTGCTCTGCTGTCTGAACACCAGTGAGCTCTTACTAATGGTGTGCTGGGCTCCGTATCAAACTCACCTGGAATTTGGCAACTGGGGCCATGTGTTAATATGCCCTGTCGGGCAAACCTGGCAGGGCAGAGAGCTAATGACTATTGATTTTTGGAGAGCGGGTATCTGAGAGAGGACTAATGACAGCAATAAAGAAGTCTTATCAGCTCCAGGGTTTTATTTCCTAGGTGGGTGGGTGAATGGAACTGAATGGAACACCTGGTTTTACCCAGGACAGGTTAACAAAAACCAGGACATTTGGGCACCATAATCAGAAGGAGTACTTGTAGTCTGGTTTTAAAAGCTAACCAGCACTGGTACTGCACTAACAACTTTTGTCACCTTGAATGAGTTACTTTACCTCCTGAAGTTCTTTGGGTCACCTTGAGATGTGGCTTATAGATGGCATCATCGTCCAGTTCTCTTCAGGTTCCAGGGCTTTGCCATCCCACGTTCCTAAAAAGGGTAGTGTGCTAATTTAGAATTTGTGACATGCACTTTGGAAGAAAAGAAAATGTGAATTTTCTCTTTTCTCCACAAACTGTGTGCAGAGCCTCTGGATCTGTGTGCAGTGTGTCTTAATTTCCTGGAGATCAGGAGTGTGATATTTTCGTGCTATTATATAAGGAACTTGGGAGCTCTTTTAAAGGCAACTCTTACTCATGTAATAAGTAATTTTTTACTCCATGTACATTTTCAAAGAACTTAGAGTGCACGGGACTGTAGACACAGCTGGCGGACTGTAACACAACACGGAGGTGATGGGAAGGAGGCGCGGAGAAGCCGTAGACTTGAGCTCACCTCCTGGGGGTCAGAGAAGGCTGCTTGGAGTGGGGGCATCTAGCTGAGAAACGAGAACTCTTTCAACAGGTGAGGGCCGCTGGCTCAGGGAGATGGTTTGGGATAGAAAGCTCCAAGTGGGGTGCCCGTCTGTCTGAGCTCCCCAGGACAGCCTGCCCCCATGCAGTGGTTAACATGCACTTGCGCTCTCAGAAATTGCCCCAGTTTCAATTACAAGTTATCCGGTCACCACAGCTGTCCGAGAGCTGTCTCAGGGGCTGGATCTACACATGCAATAGGATGTGAGAGGAAGAGGCGTCAGTGGCTATAAGCTGACCAACAATTTGCCTGGGAAAACAGATAAAATACAGACAAAAATGGCATTAAAAAGAGTTGCTGACTGGGAGGAAAGAGCGTGAATTCACTTTTAAATAAAGGTGAAGTGGATGGGCCTATACACCACTGAGCCCACCCCTCCTCTTGCAGACAAGGGAACTGGGGCAAGAAACGTTCGTCAGGACTAGAAGCCTGGCCTCCTGCCCCCTGGTCTGGTGCTCTTGCCTTTGCATCTCACTGCACCGAGTTGAACAGTGTCTCCCCGAAATTTATGTTGCTCAGAACCCGTGAATGGGACTGACTGGGAAGTAGGATCCTTGCCAATAAAATCAAGTAAAGATGAAGCCATATTTGCATTCTCTGGATCTCTGCAATGTGACAGGTGTCCTTATACAGAGGGAATTTGGACACTGACACTGGGACATGCAAGGAGAAGCCCTGTGAGGACAGCGGACATTGGAGCCATGCACCTGCAAGCCAAGGACACCAAAGACGCTAGGACAGGCAGGGGGGACCCTCTGTCAGAGGGAGCCTTGGTTCACACTCCGGAGCTCTGGCCTCTACAACCATGAGAGGGTATAGCTCTGTTTTTCTTTTATGTCACCTGCAGGTGTATTTGTTACAGCATACCTGGGACAGCGATTCTCTTCTGAGTTTTAGATTCAGGTGAAATATTTAGCTGGCACTGTGAGGGAGGCACATGGAATGTGGGGCTGGAGTGCAGGGAAGGGTGCAGGGCTTAAACCTGAGCCAGGGCTGCTAACGGGACATGGGAATAGAAGAAAGGCAAAAAGGGAAGAGAAGACATTTCTGAGGGCAGGCTGTGGAGAGGAGGAGGCAGAGGGGCTGTAGGAAGGGCAGGAAGGGAGAAGTGAGAGAGAATTCCAGAGGAAGCAGAGGGCAAGAGGTCAGGCAGAGGGATGGGCTCATTTGACACTGAGGTCACTGGTGACCTTTCCAAGAGCCCCTTTAGTGAAGTGCAGGGCTTCGCAGCCAGGAGTAAGCCCTCCTGAGTCAGGAGAGATGGCCGCTGAAGCTTGTTCTTTCAGGGACCACAGCATGGAGGAGAACAATAGGTGTGGAGCAGAGATGAGGGATTTTCTTAGGCGATGAAGACATGGAGCATATTTGTGGAAATAGCTGGAATAGCTGAGGAAATAGCGGGAAAATGACAGGTGTGAGCTATCGAAGTGGGTGGTCCTCGCAGCAAGGCCCAGAATTTAGCCAATGCTCTGGGTCCCTGGCGGCTGCTCTCCTCTGTTACCCGCTCTGCCTGCCCCTGGGGCCCCCGAGTCACTCCCAGCACATGCGCCTGGGAGTGAAAGCCGGCCTGAAGGCAGTGAGAGGCGGTGTGGCCCCAGGTGGCAAGGGGCCACGGCACTTTTGGGTCTTGCCAGCAGGAATGCAGGGGGCAGTGGAAGGAGATGGCACAGAGCAGGAGTCAGGGCCTGTCTCACAGCAGGGCGGTTCCCCATGAGTGACAGGCCCTGGGGGCTCAAGCAGGAGAGCCTGCAGCATGAGAGCCCTGCAGACAGGCCTGGGCGGGTCAGCATTCCTCACTGGGATTGTGGATTAGGCCCAGCTCTGACCCTTCCCCTTCCCTACCTTCATAGAAGAGAGCCTGGTGGGGTGATGTGGTGCCAGCCAGGGCACAGAGCAAGTTCTCGATGATTCGATTCGGAGCAGATGGGTCAAGGAGGAGTCCTGGAGCCCTCGGTGGCTCTTTCGGGCTTTTATCGCATCATTATCTCAGAGGTGACCAGGTACAGGCAGGCAGGGGGGCTGGAGGAGCCACGAGGCTGGCAGGCCTCCTAGCCCCGTGCATCTTCACTATCTGGGCTGCTTCTGCTACTTCTGCCTTTCTCTCTCCCTTCTCTGCCTCTCTTCTCCTCTGTTGTCCTTGTGATGCCACCTTTATATGCCCATGTCTCAGCCCAGGTGCACCCACTTGCACATGCCCACTTAGGCACGAGTGCAGGATCTCAGGTGTCCATCATCACACCAATGGTGGGAGGGCAGAAAAGCCTGATCACTTTTCCATTTACCCTACAGGTGAGGGAGTCTGTTTTCTGCCTGATGGCCTTTTCCACCCCTACTTTATTTGACGTGGTTTCCAGAGCAAGGCTAGCTTCTCGTCTCTGTGCCGTCTTCTGTCTTGTGGGGAGACCGAAGCATTAATCACAGGTAGAGTGTTTAGGAAACAGTGCTGTCCTCAGGGAAGCAAGGGACTGTGGGACTGTGGGGCCAGATACATATAGGGGAAGGAACCCCACATGTCCAGAGCCCCTCCTGGCCCTCCCTACGTAGAAGCTTGACTTAAAACAAACAGGGCTACAGATGAGCATACACTATGAAAAGCAAAAGCAGAGAGCACCTTCTCCCTACTTTCCCCATACCCCACCCCAGCACCACAGCACAGCAGGGTCCAGGAGATGCACACTAGCTGCGCTTGCTCAGTGGCTCAGGTATGTGCTGGGGCCTAGCAGGAGACAGAGCATTGGCTAAACCCAGGGGCAGGTGTTGGGCATCTCTGTGCTGCATGGGTGGGCAGGCAATGTCAGGAATAGAGCCATCGTAGTGGAAAAAGCAGGTTTTTGGAGAAAGGTGAAACTCTTCCCTTTATACACTGTACTTCACACCCCCAAATTATACACATGTCACCATGAGCCTTAGCCATTTTCCCCTGTATGTCTTTAACCAGGTGATAAGTGTCAGTGCTCGTGGTCTATGGACGAGGTGAGCAGCACTGAGCTGGCCAGAGGGCCACAATTCCAAGACAAGTGCCTTCCGCCCTGCAGCTCTGTCACTTCCCCTTTCTGAGAGGAGCTTGGCTCCCGGTTGGGTTGACAGCGTGAGGCCATCTTCAGAACTTCAACGCTCAGGAACTTTACATAAGAAGGAGGAACCAGCAAGTCATTGTGAGTCTCCTGGCCCACCCAACCGGAGAGGATCATGCTTCTGCTCCCAGGTCCCCATGCTGCTCCCTCCTGGTTTGCTCTGCGGTCAAGGCACCAGGTTATGGCGTCTCAGATGTCACCTGTCTCTAAGCAGGCCTCTGGACAGGTCTAGAACCAGAGCTGGCCACTGTGCTCTAAGATCCAGAAATGGCTCCTTCATCGTTATGTCCCTTTGCTGTCAGGCACAATACCGTTGGAAGGGCTAGCAGACCTCCAGGAGAAGCTCTCAGAGCCATACCACCAAGCTGGCTTCCAAGGGAAGCTCTGCCACACCCTCCGCATAAGGAAAGCCACCGAAACTATGGCGCAGGCATCAGAGGTTGCCGTCGCCCTGCTGCCATCCCCACAGCTCCTCTCAATGCCCACGAACCTAGGGACAGACGCTGCAGTGCTGTTGCAGTCACAATGCTGCCCTCCCCCACTGCTCCTAACGCAAGTGTCTATGACCTTGCAGGGCAGCAGCAAACATCAAAGCAGCAAAGTGACCTCTCTCTCCTGTCTACCTTCCAGATCTCTCCGGTTCATCTAATCTGCAGAATATAGTTCATATCTCAACTCCCAGCTCCAAGGAAGTCTGTAGAACATGGTTTTAAGTTTCTTGGCCTACAGTAGTACAAGGAGATTAGGATGGGTGCTGTTTCAAATTGTCATTATTTGCCGTATGTGGGAAGGAAAAAATATTGAATCCAGGTGATAAATATTCCAAAGATTTTGTAAATGGTCATGGCTTAACAGCAATGAAATTTTTTAAAAATCTTATGTTTCTGCAGATTACGTTTACATTTGTTTACATTAACCAACCAAAAGGTGAGTTCTTTCTATCAATATCACCATTGCAAAGTAGATTATATCCTAAAAAGGATGATTCACTTTTATTCTATTTTTTAAATTGTAGAAATAATGTAAGTATTATTTAAGCCTGAAAATAGAGTAAAAGTGTTCCCTATCACCCTATATTCCATCACGATAACCACATCACTCTTTTTATGTGCATGTTTACGTCTTTGAAATGTGGACAGAATTTTTATTTTTTACCTAGTATTACATCATAATAATTTCCAATGTTGTTATATAATGTAACCATAATATTTAACAACCCATAATATTTCATGAATACATGTGCCATAAGTCACCTAGTCATTCCTCTAGTTGAACATTTGTTTACCACTACTAATTACTATAATGATGCTTTGAAGAAGAGCTCTGTACATAGGCAGGCCTTTATGCCGGGGTGGCAATGTGGAGAATGGCAAGTGGAGAATGAGTTAATATGTACTGGCTAAAGAATAGTCCATTTTTAAGTGAGTATCAACTGCTTTTGATCAATGGTTCTTAAAAATCACCACCAGCAAAAAAACTGGAACTTTTCCCCTAGCTGTCACTCAAAGAGCTTGCAGGGATGTCGGGAGCTATGACCAGCGGCTAGAAAGTGGGGACATGAGGTGCGTGGGCTTGAAGCCTCTGCTGACAATGCTAACATCCTGTATCTCGGTTCCCTGGGACTGCCTAGTGCTGTGACCTGAGCCCTGGGACCAGGCTGAGTCCAGAGAGTGGGTGCTACATCTTGAGGGTCCCACCCTTCCATATCTCCAGGCCCAGCTAACCAGAGCCTTGGCTGGATAAGGTATCTGGTGTGGTAGAAGCTGATCAGCCAGAGCCAAGCCTTCAGGCCCAGAACATGCACATTTCAGTGTGCAGGTACCGTGCTGTCACATGCTTACACAAACAGAAGGACTTCCTTTACTTTTTGTATTATTATTGTTATTATTATTTTACATAGAAGAACCGTGTTGGAGGTCAGAGGTGCAGGGTGTGTGTGAGAGGACTCACCAGAGACAGAGTAGGCAACAGAACAGGCAGATTTACTGAAATACACCCTGAAGGGAAGCAGCATGTGAGACAGCAGAGGTCTGCTGCACCATTATGGGGGTCAGTTCCCTGGCCAGGGATAGAACTTGGTCATAGCAGTGACAGCGATGAGGCTTAACACCTAGGCCACTAGGGAAGCCCTCCTTTACTTTTTGATTGCTGACTTTCCCCCCAGATTAGCAAGACAATTTTAGGTGAAAATAAAGCAGATGGGGCTGCACTGTAAGGTGCCAGCTTAGGATGACTTTGAGGAGACAAGAATCTTTCACAGGCAAAGAAGGTGCTGTAAGACTGTACCCTCGGCCATTTTGCTCAGTCCTGGCCACAGGCCTCTGAATATCTCTCAGACATATTAACCCCAGGGAAAATGTGCTGGAGGTGTCTACACGAAGAGCTCCATGTGGGTTACTTATTGTCTTGGTCAGTCCAGATGCAGGCAGGCCCTGAGAACCACAGGGAGGAGAAATTTAGCAATATGTGTTTTCAGCGAGACAAAAAATTCAAATAAATGGGTATTCTCCCCAACAAAGCAGCCAAGTTTTAACTCTGGCCCTTGCACAGTATATGCCTTTGTGTTACAGATAAGGAGGTGCACCACTGGTACCCCCAATTCTAGGACACCACTGTACTCCCACGTACACCTTCCATCCGAATGTGGCCTCCATAACCTCTCCATAAATGACCCTTTCCCAGTTCAGGCCTTAGGAATGTCAAGGCTTCCAGAGCAACCAACACTGTGCAAAACCCGGGGTCTAGCGAGAGGTTTCCCCTGACCCGCCCTTCCTGACCTCCCTCCTGCTCTAAGCACATCCCTTCTGCGGCCTGGCTGACCCTCCCCGGTGACCGCTCCCTGGCCTGTCCCAGCCAAGCAGCACCAGCCTCCAGGTAGTACAACTTCCCGGGACACCTCTCGCCCCCGTCCGGTTGCTTGGAAATGTACACTGGGCGTGACGTCACAGAGGGAGGCGGGTCCCCACTGTCCCGTACACCAATGGCGCGGCCGCCGCCAGCCTCTTCTTTCCCGGTGATTGGTGTCTCGGGCCCCTCCGCTCCACCCCAGCCCGCCATGGCGTCAGGCGCCGCGGCACCGGGAGGTGGGTCCCACTTTAAGAAGTGAAGTTTTTCGCCCCCTCCCCCTCCCTGCCCACCTCCCGTAGCCTCCCGCGCCCCGCGGAGCTGGCGGATGGAGCTGCGCCGCGGCGGCGTGGGGAGCCAGGCTGTGGGGCGCAGGATGGATGGGGACAGCCGAGATGGCGGCGGTGGCAGCGGCAGCAAGGACGCCGGGTCGGAGGACTACGAGAACCTGCCGACCAGCGCCTCCTTATCCACCCACATGACAGCCGGAGCGATGGCCGGGATCTTGGAGCACTCGGTCATGTACCCGGTGGACTCCGTGAAGGTGAGGCGCGCGGAGGCTGAAGTTGGGCGGCGGGCAGAGAGAAGAGCGTGCTCGCGCGCGGCTGCAGCCGGCTCGCGGCAGCGTGGAGCGGAGCTCGGAGACCACGCGCTCCCCGGGGCCACGGCGGGCGTGGGTTGCGGCGCCCTGGATCTCTCCGGGAGTTGGCGCGCGCGCAGCCCGGGATGGCCGGGTGTGCGCTGCGCTGCTCCTTCCGCCGCTCGCCCGGGCCCGGGGGGGCGCCCCCAAACCCGCGAGGGTGCCGCAGCCGGCGCGGACCCCGCGGTTCTCGCCGCCTTCCAGTGCTGGCTGCTGGCCGCGCTGCGATCGGAGAGAAGTGGAGAGTGCCAGCAAGTGGTGGCGGCGGCGGGTCCTCCGAGGGAGGCGGTCGGTGTGGCTTTAGTCTGACCACGTCTGACCACGCGATCCGTGGGTTGTGGGTCTCGGCTTGTCGCGGTTCCAGCTGTGGCGCGCGGTATCCAAACCGCGATGGGGTGTCCACGGGCGGGTGTGGGTGGCCCAGGCTGCCCACACGTGCGTTTTCTGAGGAACTCGCCGCCACGAGCTGATAACCAAGCTCATGCAGAGAAGCAGAGAAACGTGGCCCCCACTCGACCCGGGTGCTATTGGCGTGTGTGTGTGTTCTGATCCCGGGGTTTGTGGGGGGAGGGGGCGTGGGAACAGCAGTTTCTGCTGGTTCTGGCAGCTCTCTTGGGGGCCCGGGTTCAAGGAAGCCCCGTGTGATCTCCTAGTAGGGTTTCTGCTCTTCTTCCCCTCAGATTCGGCCGCCTAGGGGCCGTGAGTCTTGCAGTGACGCTCACGGGTGTTCTCTGTTGAGGGGAGGCAGGAGAGCCTGTGCTCTACAACCTTTTCCTGGGTTGTGTAACAGGCGCTCCCTTGCCTGACACTTGGCGGGTAGTTTTAAATGTTTTTCTGTAGGAAGGCAAGTTTAACCAGGCAGCTCTATCTTTGCCTTCTGGGCTGAGAATGTCAGACTGTTGATGTCAGGGCACAGAGTGCTGCTAATACCACACATTCACTTTGTAGGCCAGCTCCAGTTAGAGGCAGCTCTGGGGTTACCAGATGAAGAAGCTGCAGCTCTGACAGGTGACATGAACAGCCAGCTCTGGCTCACATACCACCTTATATTCTCCGGCTCCAGCCCCAGTGTGCCTTGGAAGATTTGGGGAAGTTATCTTGGGGGGTCACAGCGCCTCCCACCACCTGCTGTGTCTTGTTGGCCCCACATGTCCAGTGAAGGCCAGAATGTGGGACTTGGTGTTTACCCAGCCCTGTGCAGCTCTGCAGAGCTGGCGCTCAGTGGCTGGACCAGGCACAGGTCCTGTGGGACAGGGCCTGGTTCTAGTTAAAGTGAAGCCCAAGCCCTGAATTGTGCTGCTCGGCCTGGGCCATCACCCCCTCTGTCCTGCCGGCATCCCATAGGGGAACCAGAGGAATGGTCCTTACCAGCCACCGTTCTGGAGGCTTCTGCAGAAATCGAGTCTCAGGTTTTCAGCGCTCCTCCGGGAAGGACCCCAGATGAATACCAGGTGATGTTTGTATAGGAAAGAATCCCTCATGTGTAGTAAAATTCCTTGTTTTTTCGAAGTTGTCTCAAGTGTCCCACAGAGTGCGGGAAAATTAGGCCCAGTGATATGTTGTTTGAGTGGGCACTCAGCCCACTGGGTTAGGGAGATGAATGTTCCGTCAAGAATGATACCACTTCCGAGGCCTTGGCCTCTTTGCTGAGCGTTTAGTTCAGAACATCATTCTGGCTTCTCTTTAGAACTCTTTAGTCATGCCTTCTGAGCTGCCCTTGATGCTGCAAAGAGGCATTCATTTCACATCTTTAAATTATGTGGTCTCTGTGTGTGTGTGGTTTCCTCCCTGCCCCTCCTCCTGCCCGGTGCTGGCATGTTTGGAACCAGGCGTCGCTGTGTATTTAGTATCCCCGTTCATGGCCAGTTTCACCTCCTGGCAGTTAACATGTGTGGTGTGAGGGGATGGTCTGGCCATCCTCAACAAGTGGCCTGTCTTACAGAACGGACCGTAAAATGAGGCTTGGGGCCGGCTATTCACTGAGGTCTTGTAGGTTCTGGGACCCTAGATGCGACTTTGAATAAGAACCTGTAGGTTTTCTCGGTTTCTGCACTGGGATCTGTTTTTTCAGCATTTCTCATGTATTGTTACTTTGGGGGAAGGAACAGCGAGGATGATTCTTTTCATTTTCCAGCCGAGACAAGGCACAGAGAGAGTTAAGCCCTGTTGCATGGTCCCAACGGGAGGCTGCAGTCCCATGACAAGGCCTGCCAAGATCAGCGTGCTTGTCTGTGCCCAGCATGAGACGTCAGCCCTGCGTCGTCATGGACAGGCGTTACTTGGGGGGCCCTCGGTGTGTTCTTCTCAGGCAGGCTGGATGATAGGGGTCCTGTGTAGTTGAGTCAGAAGTCCTGAGGGGTTTCAGGCCCTTTTCCTCACCTGCTTACTCCCTTGCGCTCCATTCTTTGCCTTGTTTTGTTTAAAGATTTATTTATTTATGCATATAAGAACTGGGGTATAGGCCAGAAGTGCAGGGGGTAAGAGGATTCACCAGAGTGAATAGAGTGGGGAGCAGAACAGGTGGATCTACTGAAGTACACTGCCGAGGGGAGCAGCGGGCGAGGCAGAGAGGTCTGCTGTGCCTTGTGGGTCAGCTCCCTCTTGCTGCAGTGGCTGCTGATAGCTTCATAGTGCTGAGACTTAACCCCTTGCACCATCAGGGAGGCCCTCTTTGCGTTGTTTCATTACTCCTAAAATAGGCACTACAGAACACTTCAGTGTTCTCCTCCCCCTCCACTTTTAACCTATGACCTTTTCTGTGACTACAGAACACCTGTCATGTTGCTTCATGTTCCTTGAAATTTCTAATAATTATTGCAACTGGAGCAAAGTCAGTGTCAATCATACCTTGGAAGGAAAAAAAACCCTTAATTTTATAAACTTTGATCTTGTAAAGTTAAATATGAGTCTTGGGTGGGCCTGCTTTTTCCAGCTTTCCAGTTCCAGCTGTGTGGCTCATGGAGCGCAGTGCTGGTCACTTTGAACACTGGGCCTGGTCAGCTGCTAGGTTCGTTACCATAAGTACAGAAAGACAGCCGCACTGGTGCTTGCAGGTACATGTTAAATATGCGTGTCCGTGAGGTTCCACCCCACCCCGTCAATCCAAGTCATCTTCAGAACCTGTGCTTTTCAGAGTATCGTTTATGACCCATTAGTGGGCCAATATTTTTAAAAAGGCAGATTGGGGAGAGCACAGAATAGAAACATGCATGGCATGCAAGTAGGAAGTGTTGCCTCATGAAATTGTGTTTGGGTTCTGTGTGTCTGTGTGTTCCCTGGGTGGCTGTGTACAGTGCACTAAGGCTGCAGGTCAAGGTCATGGCCAAAAATGGAAAACACTGACCTGATGGCCACTAATACCAAGCTCCAGCGATCAATAGCCTGTGGTTATTAAATGGGGATTTACAAGACCTTTGGCACCTTCGCTGCTCCTTGCTGTGTCTTCCTCCCGCGAATGGGATGAGAGTCCCCTAACCCATACAGGGCCAGGCTCCCGGGGCCTGCGGCTGCAGCTGCTTCTGCAGTTGGAGCCCCAGCAGTGGGGCCACGGAGAGAGCCCGGGCCCTGTAGGGGTTTTGCCCCGGGAGAGCAATGGCTAGTTCCCTCCCAGCTGGGGCTTTGCCGCAGATTTCCCAGGTGCTCCAGAGTGGCCAGTGGTGTGGGTGTGCTCACCTAGCCCAGTGCTTGAGGTGGATATAAGAACCCCTGGTCCTGGTCGGGAACTCTCAAGCCTGTGGGGAGAATGCCAGGTGGGTGGAGGAGGAAATTCCAACCAGATTAGGCACAGCACTCACAGACCATGCGAGTCCCCGAGGTGGTGAAAGCAGGGGCAAAAGGAAACAGGAAAGATTTGAAGCGAGGGAACTTCCGCTGACCCTCTCACAGCCTCCTTCTCTGGTTGCTTGTCAGGGAAATGATCTGCTGGGAGAAGCCCTGCTGCCCAGCCTGGGCGCCGAGGGACGGAGCACCACCGAGCTGGCGGCAGCTGTGTAAGGCTCAGCGTGTGTCTGGGATGGTGGTGTTGAGCTGCCTGCCAGCTCTGCGTGGCCGGCTGGCTGCAGCCCTGCTGACTCTGACCGGCTCCGCTCCGAGCCAGGCAGGTCCAGGGCAGGCGCTGAGCATGCACCTCGCGGCCAGCACTAGGCAGGGTGCTCTAGGAGAGGACCGCGCTGCCAGACTCCCTCCACCTACTTGAGTGCTTTGCAAACACAGTGTAGAAATGCCGTTCACTTCCAAAAGGGTGTACATTCCGATCGTTGTAGTTCTTGTCTCTCTCCCCTCTGTCCTTTTCTGGTCTCTCCCTTCTGTTCTGTTCTTTGTCACTGGGAGGTGGTTGGCTTACAAGGTGGGCTTGGGAGGGGCGTGGGGTCACAAGGAGTGCTCTCCTAAACTTCTGTCTGTAGCTCATAAACTCCCAGCAGGCATGCTGATTCCCAGAGTGGGGGTGCAGGGTCTGATCTGGGCTCCCCCAGTCCCAGAAATGGGGAAGGGATACACTGTGGCCGGGGCTGGAGGGGACCTGTAGAACTAGGGTGATCAGTGAAGGCAGCCCAGCTCTTCAGGAGGGAGAGAAAGTTGGCTGGGTTTGAGGGGGGGATTTAATTGACTTAGACCACACGGGAATGTGCCCCGGAAGGGATGGAGTGGCCCAGGATCCCCATCCTTTTTCTTGGCTTGCGTTTGGGCATGCTTGCGTGAGCTGTGCGGTGCGTCCCTGAGGGCCTTTGCTCCTGCCCGCTTTGGAGCAGTGGCAGGGCTCAGGGGGGCGCAGACTCAGCCCCTTTTCACATACCTGGGTTCCGACCTTCCTTCAGCTTCCTCCCCTGCTGGATGCACTGCCTACCTGGTGGGCAGCCCCTGGAAGCCTGTCTCGAATCCCCAAACTTTCTGGCTCTCATGTCTCCCCTAGTATGTGGCCTTTCTCAAAGAATTTTGTTTTTGTTTGTTTTTACTCTCAAGCTGCCTGGCCCCACAGAGCTGGCTGCAGACCCGTCCACAGCCAGTGTTTGCCAGGCTCTTCACTGCGGGTGAGGCCGGCGCTCCCCCAGGGCTGCCCTCCCCGCCCTGCCGCCACCTTGCCTCTCACAGCCGATGTTTTTTAAAGGGACGGGCATAGCTGATCACCTTCTTGTCATTTAGCCGTAAACCATCGCTCAGTCTCCTTCTGGGTTGGGGTTTCACTCTCAGAAAACCAGCTCGGGCTATTTAACTCACTGGGTGTGCAGAACACAGCATTTCTGAGTTTTCGTTTTCTTATCTGTAAAAAGCAGATATTAATTTTCTTCCTGCTTCCTCTCTCCTGACCCAGCTTTGCTTCCTTCTCTTATTTTCCCACTGTGTGAAGTTCCTACATCTTCGGTCTCAGCCTGCCTGGACCTGGCGGGCCAGTGGTGGCTCTTGGGTCCTCAGGTTTCTCTGCCGCTGTTCCTTCCAGTGCCAGCCGGTTCAGGCCCCACTCCAGGACGACCCCGGTCAGGTGGGCAGCTGAGTCCTTCCGGAGAGAAGCTCACGCACGTTGCCTCATTGGTGCCTGGCGTTGCTGTGTCCTCTGGCCCCGCACGGCCTCCTTTACTTGAATGTTTCCGGTCAGTCTGCATGGTTTTGCTTCTCAAACCCTCCCACCCCCGTTCTTTCGGCCTCCTCTGCCATTTGCTTCCTAATTCCTAGAGAGACAGGACCCGGGTCCCCCTCTCCCTGTTGCTGTCCAGCTGGCTTGCCATGCCTTCCTGTCATAGGTGAAGAGATCTGCTCTCCCTCAGGAGTGACCCCTTGTTGCTGGGGAAGGGCGACATGTCCCAGGCAGCCACCGACATCTGGATGTCAGGTGGCAACGTGCATGAAGCTCTTGTTGCACATCTGGCACAGTTCTCAGTGAAGGTTCTGTAGGTGGATACTCTGGCCATCTCCTCTTGACTCTCCTATTTTCCAGTGTCTCTAGACCCCGCTCCCACCCCATTTGCTCCTTCTCTGAAGTCTTTATCCAGGTCCAAGATGCCCCCTCTTACCTTGGGGTCCAGGTACCTCCCTCCTGCCTCTTGGAAACAAACTCTTGTTGCTCTTTTTTTCCTCCTTAAAATAGCGAGTGCTATGAAAGTATCCTCACACTTGGTCTCGACTTCCTCACCTTATCACCTTCTGTTCCATCATCTCCTCCCTCCAATCCCCCAACCCTGTCTTGCCTTTTGCCCAAACCCACTAAAGGAGGCCACCAGCAACCTCCTTGCGTAGACCCGCCATCGTCTTCCTGGCCCCTCTGCTGCCCCTGCCCCTGCCGCTGCTGAAGAGGCTGTGTGTAACCCTGACGCCCAGCTCTCAGCCCTTTGCAGCCTCCTGGCCTTCTCACATACTGCTCCGCCCTCTTCTCCCCTAGGCACCCGCCTCAGTTTCCCCCGGGTCCTGCTATCACAGCAGGGGGTGTCCACCTGACTGCTTCAGTACCCAGGATGTCCTGCCTTCTGACCTACACCCCCTCAGAAGCTTGGCTTTGGCTTTTCCTCCCACACTCCCCAGTCTGCTTTCAAGGCTTGTTCCAGCTGTGCGTTGGTGACACCTTTGTTCTCGCCTCCTCCCATGACGACCGTGGTTCACGGACCCGACCTCTCGTCCTCAGCAATGGCTGCCTCTCCCCTCCTGGCGCCCACACTTCTCTATTGCTCCATCCTGCTGTGTTTCCCTCCACAGCACTGATTACTTTCTAACACATAGTGTTTACTTGTGTATATTGTATATGGTTTATGCATAATATTTTTCATATTGCTATGGCCTGTCTCTTGTCATTCACATATAGGCTCCCACTGGGCAGGGATTTTTTCTCGTTTATTCTCTGGTGTGTTACCATCCCTGGGAACGGTGCCTGGTAGGTAGTGGATGCTCAGTTAGTATTTGTTGAGTGAATTACTGCAAATCACTGATAGCTGATCCTGCTAACGTTCTCCACAGAGCAGGAGAGGCCTCGAGGGGGCTGAGGGCGTCTTCCCATCCAGCATTCTTCTAGCTGCCCAGGTTTCTTCAGAATGAGCTTCTGTGGCGTGCACAGAGGCCCAGGCCCTCCTCCTGCTGACTTGTCCACTGCAGCGTGACATGGAAAGGTGTTCTGTGAGTTGGTTGAATGAATGAAGGCTCAACTTTAAAGAGATGTAGGGAAAATGCTTTAAAGTCTGCTATTAAATGATTACTAGGTTTCCATTTAGTTTTAAAATTTGTCAGTGTTGAACATAATTAGCTGTTTGTATATATGTACATATAGTATATTTTGTATATATCATGAAATGATCATCACAATACATCTCATTAATAGCAGTTATCACACAGTCACGCACTTTTTTCTTTTTAAAGATTTATTCATGTATATAAGAACTGGGGTACAGGCCAGAGATGTGGGGGGGTGAGAGGAGTCACCAAGAGACAGTGGGAAACAGAATGGGTAGGTCACATGAAACACACTGCTGAGGGAGCAGTGGGTGAGGCAGGGGAGTCCATTGTGCCATGTGGGTCCCCTCCCTGGCCGGGATCAAACCCATGCTGCAGTGGCTGTGGATGCTTCATAGTGCGGTGCTTACCTCCTTGTGCCACGAGGGAGGCCTCCCCAGCTTTTTTTTCTTGTGATGAAAACTTTTAAGATTTACTCTTAGCAACTTTTGAATATGCAATCTCTATTACCTATAGCTGCTATGCTACATATTACATCCCCAGGACTTGCTCATTTTATAACTGTAAGTCTGTATCTTTTGACCACCTTCACCAACACCCCTCACTTCTCTACCCCCACCTCTGGGTAAATCTGTCCTTGTTTTGTTTTGTTTTTCCCCAGATTCCACATATAACTGAGATGACACAAATGACAAGCTTTCCTTTTTATGACTGAATAATATTCCACTATATAAACTACATTTTCTTTATTCTTTCATCTACTGATGGGAGCTCTTAGGTTATTTCCACAGCTTGGCTATTGTAAATAATCTGCAGTGAATATGTGGGTACATGTAACTTTTAGAGTTAGTGGTTTTGTGTTCTTTGGATAAATACTGAGAAATGGAATGACTGGGTCAATGTGGTAATTTCTTCTATTTTACTTTTTTGAGAAACTTCCTGTTTTCCATAGTGACTGCACCAATATACACTTCTACCAACAGTGTACTAGGCCTCCTGTTTCTCCACATCCTCGTCAGCACTTGTTATTTCTTATCTTTTTTTAATACTACTATTCTTACAGGTATGAGGTGATCATCTCATTGTGGTTTTGATGTGCATTTCCCTGAAGATTAGTATGCTAAGGATCTTACATGCACCTGTTGGTCATCTGTCTGTATGTCTTCTTTGGGAGAATGTCTAGAGCTTCTGTCCCTGTTACACTTGGGCATTTTTTTTAATATAAAATTTTATTTTTATTTATTTATGCATACAAGAACTGGGGTGTAGGCCAGAGGTGTGGGGGTGTGGTTGAAGGGGTGAGAGGATTCACCAGTGACAGAGTGGGGAGCAGACTGGGCAGACAGACTGAAACACAGTGCTGAGGGGAGCAGCTGGCAAGACAGAAGTCTTCTGAGCCACCTCCCTGGCTGGGGATCGAACTCATGCCATGGTGGCTGGCGATAGCTTCATAGTGTGGAGACTTAACCCCTTTGCCACCAGGGAGGCCATGAACTTTTTTTTCTTTTTCTATTTTATTCCATTGTTTTTGCATCCATAATGTATCTTGGCCATAAAAAACCTCCCCTGCCCTTGGGGTTATCCTCTTTTTTTGCGAGGCTGTTGGTTCATCTGGCTGGCTATCCGCTGAGTGCCGGCCTTGCCAGGCACTGTGCTGGGCACCAGGCTGGACACCAAAATAAGCCTGTCTGGGGCTGTCCCCAAAGTGTACCCTCTATAATTAGACCCTGAACTTGGGGACAGGCCACTCCCTCTGAGGAGAATGGCCCGACCTGATGTCACTTTCAGATGGGCACAGGGCCTGGGGTTCTGGAGCCTCCACTGGAAGGGAGAGGCCTGCCGAAGAGTGTCACTCCCGGCTTCTTTGCGGGGCACCTGGAGCTGGCTCCCTCCACAGGGGACGGTGACACGCCCCCCTTCCTCCCACCCCTTTCTCTTCTTGTTTCTGCAGTTGTTCATTATTCTGGAAGCTGAAATTGGCTCCCAGAAGGTGCCTTTGAGAACATCCCCTACCCTACCCGTAATCCCAGACAGCCGGGAAGGGCCTTGTCTGGTCACCAAGAGGTGTTAGGGTTTCACATTCGGACTTGCTCTCTGAAGAGGAAACAAAACATGTTGAAATAGAGAAAAATCCCAGCAGCAGCTCAGTTGAAGCAAGAGTTGCATGACAGGTTTAGGAAACGTCTGGTCGCTGTGGGTCAAGTGGAGGGACTGGAGCTTTGCATCACCGAGAGGACCTCCTTCGGGGCCACCGGCCTCTGGAGCCATCGGGCGTGTTCAGTGAGACACTCAGCGGTGGCACCCCGAGGTCTGCCTGGCAAAGGCCCTGGCTGATCTCATGGCACCGGCAGCTTTTGTTTCCTGGCGTGGCCTTCAAGGCTAAATTCAAGATGCTGCTGTAGGCGGCGGCCGGCGAGGAGGGTGTGTGTGTCAAACTGCACTGTGCTGAGGCCCCTAGAAAGGGCCCCTATGGGAGGGGACGGGCCCACGAATTTAAGTGGTAGTCCTACCACCAGCCAGCTTTGAAACTTTGGGTGAGTCATCTGTCCGGGCTGGTGTCTGCTCGCCTAATAGAATTATATTAGTTTCCTGGACTCATCTCATCTCATTTGCTTCCCTACTTGACAGGGTTCTTGAGATGCTCAGGTGGCTCCCTCATGGGGAGCTTCGGTACACCTTAGCGTGCCCAGCCAGTGACAGATCCTGTCAGAGCTAACGTGCTTGAGATTAAGAGAAGAGCTGTTTAGATTTCGGAACAGGCTCTGGGGCCAGACGGTCTGGCTGATGCTTGGCAAGCTACCAAAATCTGTCTGTGCCTTATTTTTCTCATCTGTGAAATGGGAAGAACAGTGTTCACCTTAGAGCATTGCTGTGAGAATTATGACGCACCTAGAGGGTTAAGAGTTGTGTCAGGTACACACATTAAACCCTCGGTATTAGCGCCAATTATCATTTCTTTTTTTTTTTTTAAGATTTATTTATTTATGCATACTGGGGTACAGGCCAGAGGTGCGGGGAGGTGAGAGAATCCACCAGACAGAGCAGGGGACAGAACAGACAGATGGACTGAAACACACTGCTGAGGGGAGCGGTGGCCCAGGCAAGAGAGGTCTGCCTGCGCCATGTGGGTCACCTCCCCAGCCGGCAGCAGGGATTGAACTCGTGCTGCAGTGGCTGCGGTTTGCTTCACAGTGCGTTGCTTAACCCACTTCACCGAGAGGACCTCCTTCGGTCCTCTGTGCCACCAGGGAAGGCCCTCCAATTATCATTTGGTAAAAGTGTTACTACCGGAGTGCCTGGTTGTGTCTGTATGCTGGTGTAGTGATGTACACTGCAGGATTTTTACGTGATTTCGACCTCTATTCTGTCATTTGGTCCTTTTAGCTCTGCCTTGAAGGTGGGAGAAGGCATGTGCTGAGAAATTGAGTGTCAGAAAAATAACGCGCCCTGGAACTGAGGCCTCTTTCTTGTTACACCAGAGCTGAAGGGGGAGACTTGAGAAAGGAACTGGGGGGGAACAAGCAAGCGAGGTGCTGGGTATAGACTCAGGTTAATGATGCAGAGCCCCTGAGCTGGGCTCTGAGAGAGGAAATGATGGGGCCCCAGCTACCTTCTTGGGAAGGAAAAACTGTAGCTGAGGAAGCACTGGCCCAAGATGTGGGCTGTAGCTTGGAGCTTATCGGCCATCTACTCCTGTGATGGGAAGGATGGCACGGTTATTGCCACCAGAACGGAGCAAACTGTCATGGCTCTCTCTCATTTCAGCAGGGAGATGACTCTAGTGAGCGAGCTGTGATGGACCCGAGGGCTTTCCAGATCGCGGCTGAGAAATGACTTCTTGGGAAGAGCAGTGCGTCATAGTTCCTGGGTCTTCAGGGCTGCAGTTTTCTCATTTTCAATAGGGAAGAACACAATGCCTGTCTTGCGGCCTTTCACATCTACTTGTTGCTGGTCTAGTCGAGTAAGAAAATACAGCCAGGTTTGCAGTGAACAAGCTTTTATACCATTTTAAAAGTATAAATAAAGCGCTCCGCAGGTGCCAGGTCATGGTATTTATTATCAAACTGGGATCCTGTTAAAGGAGTAGGTTAGCTCATTGGAATGGAAACTGCAGGCTCTGGTTCCAGTGACTGTAGGACTCGATGCAGCTGCGCGGCCTTGGGCGCTTAACCTCTCCCCTTACACAGCGTCTCCCATCTGCTGAGTGAGACCAGTGTGGCTCTGCTGCCGCCGCTGAAGCTCAATGATGAAGATGCGGTTAAACATGGGTGTGCTCAGAAATAGGCTTTAAATGGTACTGCAGGACCCAGGGGAGGCGCTGCGGATGGCCGCTGGGATTAGGTCCGGAGGCCACAGACTCGCAGGAGGCTAGTGGATGCGCGTCTCCCTCGTGCGCGCACCCTCCACGGGGCTGCTTCATCAGCTCCCTTTTCCTTCCTAAGTGAGCCTGTCCCTTGAGTGCTGGCCCATGAGGCTGTTGTCCGGAGGGGGGTAGCGAACCCTCCTGGAGAGTGCAGCCCCCTGGACTCTTTCCCACCTTGTCTCTCCTGCCTGTTTTCCTGGCTTGCTCCGGACTGCTGACACCCGAGAGTGCGGGAAGGAGGTAGGGCCTAGATGCCTTTGTCTTGGGGTTCCCTGTCCTCCTGCTGCCACCTCAGGGCCTCACTGGTGCTCTGCCTGGCCCCAGGCCTGGCAGGACGAGCGGAAGGTGGAGGGTGGGTGTCTGCAGCCCACAGGAAGCTTGCTGGCCTGGCGCGCAGAGGACAGGAACTCCCAGGCGCTGCCTCCGACGTGGTGCTCTGCTCCCTGGCACCTGGGATGCTCCACGGTGTTGGTGTCGGGCGCTGTTGCCAGCCTGGATTAAAGGAACTGGGTGGCTGACTCACTCTCATATCCAAGAAGGAGACCAGAGAGAAGGTGCCAGTTTGTGAGTGTGCAAGGAGTGAGCCTGGGTGTGTCTGTCACGGAGGCACCGAGAAGTCTCTCTTTTTCCGTCAGTGTTCCTGCGGCTTGTTTGGTCAACGTTGTGTGGTGCCTGATTCATAGGAATGTCTCTGCTGAGGGAGCGCTGAAAGGCATTTGGGAAAATGCAACTTTATGCCCTGGACTTGACTGAGCGACCAAATTAACTCAGAAGGTGGGGACTATGGGGTCCGGCCATGTGTGCTGCAGAGCCAGGGCCCATGACCCCGCCACGGTCCTCTCACAGAGGCCTCCCGCTGGGAACTTGATTCTTTCTGAGCGGGATCAGGAAAGGGTCTCTCCAGGAAAAAAATACCTCCATGTCCATATTTAGACTGCAGGAGACACGTTAGGACTAAGCCGTACGTGGTTCCCTCTGGCCCTGAGAAGGTCACTGTTGTTGCCAAGGTGCACGGCGATACGTAGGACACCTGCACCCTCTGGACGCTCTGCAGAACTGGCTGAGAATTGGCTTTTGTGGCTTGCAGCCACCAAGGGGCACCCACATCCCTGTTATGAAGTTTCCTCCCCCTCTTCTAAAATGTCTTCATCTTTTCCCGTTTAACTCCCTGTTTGATCACCAAGCCTGGGAAGCCTGGCCTCCGCCTGGTGGAAGCGTCCGCTCCAGAGCTGAAGACCAGAGGTGGCAGGAGCGAGGAGGAAGGGAGGGGAGCTGCCATAGATAGCAGAGGCGTTTCTGCTTATAATGGGTTCATAATTAATAGGTGACATTAGCGGCAAATGCCAGAAGGAGCAGCAGCCAGATAAGTGGCTAGGAATTAAATGTAGTCGTGTGGTTTGTTGAGGTTGGGGTTTGCCTGAGTGACCCTTATCGCCTAGGTCACACTTTGTGGGATGACGAGGGAGAGACTTGACAGTGTGGGCAGCGGCTCTGCTTCCCCGAGGACAGAGGCCATCTGGAGACACCAGCCCCAGGACCTGCGTCTCACCCAGGCTCCTGTATCGTGCTTTGTACAGGCAGCCTTGGAGCCGAACATTTTTCTTTTTAAAGGTTTATTTATTTCTGCATACAAGAGCCGGAGCTGGGGTACAGGCCAGAGTCGCCGGAGGTGGGAGAATTCACCAGAGACAGAGTGGGGAGCAGAACAGACAGATCAACTGAAACACACTGCTGAGGAGAGGCAAGAGAGGTCTGCTGCGCCATGTGGTCCCCTCCCTGCCCGGGGATCCAACTTGAGCGGCTGTGCCTCAGATGCTTCACAGTGGGGCGCTCAACCCGCTGCGCCAACAGGAAGGCCCCGAACATTTTTCTGCCTTCTCTTTCCTTTACCCCTTGTCGCTCCCTGAGATGCAGAGGGCTCAGATCCAGGGCTTGTCTTTTAGCCTCCAGTGATTTGATCTGGGTTCTCACCTGGGCTTATAAAGCTTTTCTCCTGGAGTTAGACAGAAGCTCATGGAAAATTTTTCTCTGGAGACCAGCCTGGTGACATGGCAGGAACCGCGGATCAGGGCCTGGCCTCTGTTTCTGTGTCGCAGATTCCTCTGGCATAGCAGGTCTTTGTTACCAAGCCTGTGGGCTGGGTGTTTTGAAGGAGGATGCGCGTGGGCCTTTTCTAGTGTGATTAGACACTGCTGAGCTGTTACCCAGAAGAAATGGCTGGGATAGAAGCAAAGATTTAATCTGGTTAACACCATGGAAAACGCCCTGTGTCATTGTCAGTGAAAGGGTTAAAACCCTAAAGTGCATTTTCTATTTTATTTTTCAAAGGTTTGTTTTTATGTATTTATGCATACAAGAACTGGAGTGTAGGCAGAGGTGTGGGGTGGGGCGTGGTAGTGAAAGGATTCACCACAGACAGAGTGGGGAGCTGAACAGGTAGATTGCATGAAATACACTGCTGAGGGGAGCAGCGGCAAGACAGGCGAGGTCTGCTGTGCCATGTGGGTCAGCTTCCTGGCGGGGGATTGAACTTGTGCTGCAGTGGCTGTTGGTAGCTTCATAGTGCTGAGACTTAATCCCTTGAGCCATTAAGGAGGCCCTCATTCTCTTTTAATGTAATTGTGGCTAAGCATATTTTCCCCTTGAATCTTGGCTTCTGAGACAATTTCTGAGTTAATGTACTTGTGTTTATGCAGGACAGGAAGGGTGAAGTGTTACCCTGCTTTGGAAATTATGGAAGGATTTATATTTAGTCCTTAGAGTTTCAATGTCAGCTTCAGAATAAACTTTTCATTATAAAAAATATCTATTTATATATATGGAATATATTGACAAGTTAGAATGATGCTCAGCTCCTTCTTCGATTCCAAAAAATTCTTCCAAGCTTTGGAAGGAGGTAGGGGAGCCGAGCTACGTGTCATTATGGGGTCCTTACCAGCACCGTCTTAGGTGACTGCGGGTCTTTGCTCGTCCTGGGAACTA
Organism: Galemys pyrenaicus; assembly: GCA_019455555.1. Lineage (NCBI taxonomy): Eukaryota > Metazoa > Chordata > Mammalia > Eulipotyphla > Talpidae > Galemys > Galemys pyrenaicus. Next base: position 2,344,452 of record JAGFMF010011638.1, on the reverse strand, counting down.
GTGCTGTTCCCGCCACAGCTTTCTGAGAGTGGGCCCTGGTGCATGATGCTTTCCCGACGTGGCTAAGCAGCCTCTCTTTAAACTTACCTGAGTGTCTCTTCCAAGGGTCTTTTGTATTTTCTGGTAATCCAATTATAGGGAAGTTGCTGAAATTCCCTTTCAGGACCTAAAAACCAAGTTACTGTAAAAGCTGAACTTTTACCAGAAACTGCTCTAAGTTGAAAACAAACTTCTGGTCTCTGAGCAGTCACAGTTTAAGGGACAGGTGGAATGCTTGGCAACCTAGAACTGGCCGCGTGGGGTGTTGCCTGAGTGCAGAGGGCAGGGAAGGAAATGCGGAGAAATAGGGCCCAAAGTAGACCCCTTCTGTATACACACACACAACTTTTGTATTTGCATTTTGGCGTGAATTGTAAATACCTTAAGATGACTAGAAGCCAACCAGTGGGGTGATAGCGGGAAAACTTTTGTCTGAGTCTCTCAGCTTCTTCATCTTTAAAGTTCCAAGATTGAACCGAAACTAAATGGACTCTTAGGACGTTTCCAGTCTAAAATTTCCATTCCTTATTTCTGTCAGGCAAGGGAGTATAGCTTTGGGGCACCGTCTTTTGACTATGAGTGTAAACTATAGACTTAGAAACACTTCTGCTTGAAGAGGATTCTAGAATGATCCCAGCAGATTCTAGAATGATTCCACCTCTGCCGGGGGCTCTGCGTCCAAGGGCCCCTGCCTTTAATTTCTGTGAAGCCTCCACTACAACACTTAAAACTGCAAACCATTTATTCAGGCAAATTCAGAAAGGGTGGAGGTCATAGCCCCACCCTGAAATCAAGGGGAGACTTGCAACAGATGCTTCTGGAAGGCCCTGTTTATAGCTCTCTCTGACTCCTTCCTGCCCGGGACCTTTTGCAAGTTCACCACCAGGAAGCTGAGTCATCAGGGTCAGACTCACGGCCAAGGTCACCCAGCACTGCCAACCGCACAGATGGCGTTATTCCAGATGGCTCAGGCATTGGGGGGAGCACAGGGAGACATGATGGTGGGCGAAGCTGCTTCCCACCTTGGGGACTGACCACAGCAGGCCTCGCCGGTCCCCTTCTCCCCCCAAACAGGAACACCCTCACACTCCTTGGTTTGTGCCCCTTTCAGATCTCATAGGTCGTAGTGTTCTGCTTCATTCACCCCATCCTTACCCTCCCCACTTTCTTGTCCTCCATTCACCAATACAAGGCCAGACAGGCAGAAACCTACCATCTGGGTTAAAGGTCCTGCTAGGCCACCCTTTGCAGGGTCAGCGGGCTCTGGATTCTATGTCCTTAATCCTCTCAGACACGTCTAGTACTGCCCAGCCCGGTCAGGACCTCCGGCCGCATCCCACCTGCCACTACCTGTACCCCACGAAGCTGGTTCCTCCTGTGTTCCACCTGCCAGGATCCCCCGGCCTGCAGGTCTCCACTCCCCAAACCAACACGAGGTCTCCTGCGCTGGTTCGCATGGCGCCTTCTTCTACTTTGCTTCATGAGTTTGCAATTTTTCTTTGAATTTTGCTTGCTCTTCCTCCCCTGCTAGACTGTAAGCCTGAAGGCCACATCTCTCTGCCTGCTTTGCTCCCCCAGCACTCTAACAGCACGCGGACACCAGCATCGGGGGGAGGTCTGGGAATGACTGTTGTGTGACCAGCCTTGGGCCGCCGCAGTCTAATTCCTCACACTCACGGGGGCGCTGCATGTGGATTCTGAAGGCAGGAAGGTGACTCTTGAGGATGTTTCCTTTGGTGTGGTAACCCCCCCTCCCAGGACCGCAAGTCTCTGATTTCTGGTATTTTGTCATTTTTCTCTCTTATTGTCTGGTGTGACAATGTGTGGGGACGGTAGAAAGTCCCCTTCCATGCGACCTGGCGCTGGCTACACGTGCACCATCTGATGTTAGGGAGAGCATCTGGTAGTTGTGTTTCTGGGATTTGTGACTTCCGTAACGTCTGGGGATTTAGCCTGGACACCCAACAGGGCCTCGAGCGCTCCCTGAGCCATGAAGCCTGGCTCCCCCGGGGCTTGTCTTCTGGACTGCGGCGCTGTGGAACACAGATCCACATCATCTGGGGAGGACCGCGCACGTGGGGCTTAGTACGGCCTCGTGTGTGCCTCTGGTGAGTCACGTGTCCCTGAGTCCTTGACAATCAGCTGAACTACAGCCCTGCGCCGAGATCACGGTGAGTGATTTTTGTTCCTTCCTTCATGTTTCTCTTAGACATGAATGGGGGACTGACTGACAGACATCCCCTGACGTAATTAAAAGTAGAAGAATGAGGGCCTCCCTGGTGGCGCAGTGCGTTAAGCAACGCACTGTGAGGCAAACCATAGCCACTGCAGCACGAGTTCGATCCCTGCTGCCGGCCAGGGAGGGGACCCACATGGCGCAGCAGACCTCTCCTGCCTCGCCCGCTGCGCCCCTCAGCAGTGTGTTTCAAGTCAATCTGCCTGTTCTGCTCCCACTCTGTCTCTGGTGAATCCTCTCACCACCCTGGATTCTGGCCTGTACCCCAGTGCTTGTATGTATAAATAAATAAATCTTTAAAAAAAAAAAAAGTAGAAGAATGAGCAAGAGAAGACTGGCAACAGGGCTGCTTTGAGGAGCTTTTTTCCCTCTGTGGGTGATAGTGGGGCAGGCTGGGAGGTGTGGCCCCGGGAAGGGTGGGAGCCAGTCTTCAGACGCCGGCAGGACCACACTTGGTTTGAGAGCCACGCACAGAGCTTCTGAGGAGCCTGGCTCTCTGGGGTCATCGGGGTCGGGCTCCAGGGGCCTTGTCATCATAGCACACCCTCCTGGGGTCCCCCCCACTCCCTGGCTCAGATGACAGTGTGGAGTTGTGGAACCACTTGCAGCATCGACCAGCCACTCCCCCACAGCATTCGGCTGGTCCTGGGCACTTGCCCCCATGCCTGAGCAGCTGGAGTACTGACTCCTGGCATATCTTTGGGGGCCGCCAGGAAAGTGCTGTGTCACCAGGGCCAGGGGCCAGTGGGGGAGGAGGAGGAGCCAAGCTCTGCATCTTAAGCATTTTTCTGCCTTCCTTTAAAGCTCTGCCTTCTGTCCCAGAGCCCCTGAGTGACCCCCAGGTACTTCCTTCCCAGCCAGGCCCTGGAGCCCGGGGCAGTGCCGTGTGCCGCGGAGATCCTTACTGCCTTCGCCAGAAAGAGACACGCTGCCATCCCAGGCGCTAGGGCCTACCTGGAGAATTAGTACAGCACAGCAAGATTTTGGAACATGAGTGCCTGTGAGCTTGATTAGATTTGGGCTTTCTTAAACAGTTGAGGTGAAAGGCACGTAATGTAAAATTTACCCAGTTGCGAGGTGCAGAGTTCTTTCACATTTCCACGCAGCCCGTCTCCCGAACTTCTTTCATCTTCTCAAGCTGAAACTACACCATTAAACAACAATTTCCCACTACCCTTTACTCAGCCCCCGACAGCTGCTGTGAATGTGACTGTTCTTGGAACCTCATGTAAGTGCAGTCATACAGCATTTGTCTTTTTGACTTGTCATTTGTGATTGACGTGTTGCACCTCAGGGTTCATCCGGGCCATGGCATGTTCGAGGCTGAATTATAGTCCAGTGCGTGGACATCCCACACTTTATCCGTTCGGCCACAGGTGAGCTCTTGGGTTGGTTCCACCTTTTGACTGTCTTAATAATGCCGCTGTGAACATTGCCCCCATGCAAGTATCTCATTGAGACCCTACTTTCCTTTCTTTTGCATAGACACCCAAGCAGCTGAGTAGCTGGATCATATGATAAGTCTATTTTAATTTTTTAAGGAATTTTATGCTGTTTTCCATATCGCTGTGCCATGTTATGATCCCGCCAGTAGGGCACAAGGATTCTGATTTCTCCTGGAATTCTGTTTTATTGTGTGCAGGTATTTTTATGCTGCAAGTAGGCCTGGTGTGTAGCAATGTGGATTGACTTCCTCTCAAATAAATACACCCACACATATTGGTTTTTCAAAGGACTCTGATTTAAACTGTTAGAGGCCAAGAAAGGATTTCCTTAGAGACAATATTAACTCTATCATTTAATAAATATTTGCAGTTGTCAAGTAGATCAGTGAACAAAACAGAACGAATGGCCTTCTCTGGTTTACCTGCTGGTGGCATTTTATGTTGCCTGTGGAAGATGCCCAGCTAGGTGAAAAGACTCACGGATTTGGGCAAGGGCTTCGGTCTTCTTGGAACAGGGCTCCCTTTGTTCAGCCATGTTCACTTTCAGGTGCAGGTCTTAGGGAATCACCTGTTTGACTAAGGGAGGCACGCTTAACCCCACGCACCACATGGAGATCCAGAAGCCAAGGGGCCTCAGAGCCTGCACATCAAGTCCTCCAGGGCAACTTTGTAGCATCGAGCAGGGGGCAGAACTCTCGAAGAGCTCCCAGCGGTGTCCAGTAAACCCCCTCGGCCCCACCTGGCTATTTCCCTACAGTTCACAGGATACAAGCTCAAGCTGTGGGGAGGATCACCCCGACTGTGCTCACCAGGTGGTGGCGGGGAGGAGGGGTGGCCTTTGCCATGCTAGGAACATGGTGCTGAAGGGCCTGCCAGGCCCCACGAAAGGTCCCCAGAACTGCCCTTGGCTCGGAGCAGCCAGGCCAGGTGAGAGCTTCCTGGAGCACTTTCACCTGGACCCTTTGTGCCCTGTAAACTGACACTAGAGATTCTTCCCCCTGCTCTAGCTGTCCAGGCTTCCTCTGTTACATAACCAGGATTAATGTAAGCAGCCGGGTCCATTCATTGGGAAATACTGAGCTGAGAAAGGTGAATCTGGGATGGGAACAGAATCCCCTTGGGCTGCAGTGGGTGAGTTCCTCTTCTGGGCCTCTCTTTTCCTTCGGTAGGAGGTGCAGGGAGCTAAAGGCGGCTCAGGAGGCCTAGCGTGCCAGGCCATGAAGGTGGGCACGGGCTTCCTCGCAGGTCTCAGGTAAAAGCGACAGAGGCCGTACACAGAGCCCCCAGGCAAAGGGCCTTCATTCATTCTCTCCCTTCATGCTTTGGAGGCCTTCGTTATTAAGAATCCCATTTGCAGATAAGGCAGCTGCTCCAAAGGATTGAGTAATTCACTGAAGGTGCAAGGTGCGAGGAGGAAGCGGCAGGATTAGGCGCAGGTGGGGCCCAGAGCCTGTTCTGCTGGCCACCGTGGGTCTGGCCTGGGGTTGAGGGGAGCGGAAGGCCGCCTCAACTTTTCAGGCCTCTTTCCGGTCAGAAGGCACAGAGGTGGGGTTTCACTCCTGGTCCTTCAAAGTCAGCTTGTAGGAACCGAGGCCTGGAGTTGGCAGTCCTGTGCCCTGTGCCTGGTAGCTTCCTCTGGGGCCCTGGGCTATTTCCTGTGTGGCTGATGGGCTGTCCTACTTTGTAGTATAATGATCCGATTCAAGCCTGTAATGAGATCCTTTGTGCCAAACAGCCATTTTTCATCAAGCAGGGGAAAACACCCACACCTTCTGGACGAGATTAAGCTAGTGTTGCCGTGGCTGTTCATGAGCTTCCCAAGCCCTTGTGGCAGGTTAGGGCGCCCACTGGAGAAGTCATCTCTGCGATGACGAATGCGGATGAGCAGCTGCAGTGCTGCACTCGATGGTTGAAGTGCTTCCGTTTGCTGCTGCGTCCAGCTCAGGAAGCTTTTGAGACGCATTTTCACAGACGAGGGAATTGAAGTTCAGAATTTAGTGACTTTCCCAAATGCATACAGCAGGGGAAAAAAGTAGACCAGGGCTTCCTTTGTCCAGGGTTGAAGACAGGGCCCATCGTGGGGTCCTCAGGCCTTAATAGCAACATTTGACACTGGGTGGGTGAACAAGGCTTCCTCGAGCTTCTGGGGTAGGATGTGTGGGAAGCGTGGTTGAAGGGGGTTAGACAGGGAGGGGCTGGTGCAGGGGTGACCAGCTATGGGAGTTTGGGCAAGTCCTAAAATCGCATCCTCATTAGTGGGAAATAAAGGGGGCCCAGCGGGGCGGTAGCACTCTGCAGTCAAACGAAGGCCCCTAGGGAGTCCCCCATGCAGAGACACTGGCGGGGCTGAAGTAGGGGCCAGGAGCACAGCCACTGTGCAGCAACCTTTGCACTCACGTTCAGGTCTGCACCCGGCTCTTCTGCACGCAGTAGGTGCTGGTGCTCGGGGTGCCTGCCGCACCTCGCGGCACTTCCATGTGGCCTTCCACAGTTAAGCCTGTTCTCCCAGCGTCATGATGATGCTTCAGCAACTTTACCTCGATGCCAGGAGAATAAAAGGCCTTTGAGAAAGAGGTGTGTCTCCAGTCCTGCTGTTGACATCTTGTTCTTACTTGTAGGTGGGGTGTTTACAAGCTGGTGACACAGACCAGGCTGCTGAGTCAGGAGAGGCCCTGGGGGGGTGCAGCTTACTAGCAGTAAGTGAAACTCTGTCTTGAAAGCAGCCTGGCCATGGGCATGTTGCTGGACAAGAGCATGGCTCGAGCCGGTCCTGCCTCCCTCCCGTCTGTGACACTGGGCAAGTCCTCCCCGCGGAGCCTCAGTTTCCTTGTTTGTATAATGGGGTGCTTGGCTGAGGATGTTACTGCTTTAATCAGCACAGTGATCTGTGACTGCTGCGTTGGCACTCAGAGAAGCAGTTATGTGCTGAGCCACACAGTCGGTGGGTCTGGCTGTGGCACCAGACGCCAGACCCCAGCGCTCTGCTCCTCTCCCTGGCGCTGGGCAAGGTGCGTGGCTGACCAGTGCGCCAGCCTTCTCCCTCCTGGTGCTCTCCCTTCTCTCTCCATCTCCAGCGAGGTCACCGGTGCCACCCATGAGATCCCAGCCTGTTGTCTGGTGTCTTGGGAGCTTGCCTGCCCGTCGAGCAGCAATAATTTAACCCTCGGGGCAGATCACAAACCGGCTGTTCCGATGTGTCCTGGGCACGCTGGGCCCGAGCCAGGCATGGCCTCTTTCCTCTCTCCCTCCACCTGGAGAATTTTCTAGAGAAGAGGAGGAGGAGAGACCAGGGCTGACTCCCTGGGATAAAGACAGAAGGGGAGGGCCCTCCTCCCTGGTGGCGCAGTGTGTTGAGCAACGCACTGTGAAGCAAACCGCAGCCACTTTAGCACGAGTTCGATCCCTGCTGCCGGCTGGGGAGGAGCCCCACATGGCACAGCAGACCTCTCCTGCCTGGCCTGCTGCTCCCCTCAGCAGTGTGTTTCAGTCCGTCTGCCTGTTCTGCCCCCTGCTCTGTCTGGTGGATTCTCTCACCTCCCCGCACCTCTGGCCTGTACCCCAGTGCTTGTATGCATAAATAAATAAATCTTTTTAAAAAAAGACAGAAGGGGATGAGCTGCTGCCTGTGGGTGGAGAGGAGACCTTGGCCGCGGGTGGTGGCAGTGGCCTTGCAGCGGCTCAGCTCCGCGAGCACCAGCGGTACAGGCCACCTCCTCCCGTGTGGATGACCCCGTTGGCCCCGTCAGCCGTGCAGTCGTAACCATGGAAAATGCTTGACTACGGAGTAAATTCCAGACTCTTTAGCAAGCTATTCATAGTGCTCCCATAGTCCAGCCCCAACCTACCCTTCTCCAGCAAGTGGGTATTGATCTGAAGTTCAGCCAGGCTCTGGTGTCCCGGCCCACGTCTCCACCAGGACCTCGCTCTCCCAGCGTCCACCCAGCCTGTGGCACGTTCGTACCCTGCAGCCAGAATCGCCCCATCTCTCTTCCTGCCCTCTGCCTTTGTTTCCCTCAACACCACTTGTGCGTGGTCAGACACCCAGATGGTGCGGCAGGGCATCGGAATGGCAGCTCCTTTTCTGTCTGACGGGAATACGCTCCCTTATTCTAGGCCCAGCTCACATGACGCCTCTTCAGCCCTCCAGGTTGGGTGTGATTTGGGGTCTGAGATCTTACACCGTGGCCCCTTCCCAGCAGTGGTGTTCGTGGATGTGGCTTCTTCCCTCGGAGACCGAGGAACTGGTTTTTGGTTGTCTTGGTGGCTTTCATATTTTCTCCCGTGGGTGATGGAGGGGCTTGGAAAATGGAGGGGGACGGGGTGGGGCCCTGCCGTCTGCCTTCAGCATTTGTCTGTTGCTGGACTTGGTGACTGTCAGTGCTGCTTGCAAACAGCTGCAATCAGCATAGAATTAAATTCACCAACCTGGTTTCTGATTCTGAAGCCGACACTAGGTGGCAGGTGCTGACATTACCTGGAGTTTTCCTGGTACGTGTGAGGCACCAGAACCTCACTTCCTTTCTCTGGAAGTCTGGAAGACATCATCGGCCAGCCTCGTCAGCTCACACTGGTGCCTGGTGGCAGTGCCCAGTGGCAGTGGCCTGCTCCGTGGAGTGCTGTGACCCGTGTTCACTGTGTGCAGGGACCCCAGTCTCCCCACAGCACCTGCCTCAAAGAGCAGGGCAGCAGTGGCTTTTGAGTAAAGGAGTGCCTGTTTACCTTTGAGACTCTGGGAGAGGACTGGGAATCCTCAGGTGTCCAGGCCGTACATAGCCTACTGACTCTGCGGCGCCTGGGCGGGGCTCGCTGCAGGCCCCAGAGCCTGGGGAGGCTTCCAGACCAGCCTCAGCTGTCGCCTTCACGTTTTCGGTCCGCTCTTACCTGGCGTTCCTCCTCCCTCTGATCTTGGGCTGGTGCCATGATCCGGTCTGGGGTGCTGGTCCTCACCTGAAAGCAGGTGCTACACTAGGGGTGCTCTCTGCCGGGGGCCCCTGTTATGTGATCCTGCAGGCTCACCTGGGACAGAACGCAAGTTTCCACTCTCTCCGCCCTCCTCCTAGTAGTGAGCAGTCGACAAGGCTGGCCTTCTGCGTCTTCTCAGGAAGCAGTGTCCCCCTCCCCCATTACGCGGGAGCTGGAAGCCTATGGAACTGGTTCAGGGCAGACCTGGAGTTTGTGTCTGATGAGGAGCCCTTCCTGGCTTGTGTCCCTCTAGAGCGGAGGGGATGCACTCAGGTTTGCCTGAGGCAAAGCAGGGGCAACCAGGCCAAAGAACCAGGTTTTCTGGTGTCTGGGTCAAGCTCTTCTCCTCCTGTCCCTTGAGCCAAACAGCACTGGCACCTGCTGTGGAGCAACCTCGGATAGCCCAGAGCCTTCCCCTGCCTGAGTGGCTAATTGCCACTGTCCCCAGGCCTTGTCTTCAGGCTGCTTCCTGCTGAGCTCTGCCTGGGCTGCCCTAGCCGCTGGTGGTGCTCCTGGGCTCATCTGCACCACTTCTTCCCAGGGCCTCTGTTGGCTACTGCTGCGTCTTCTTGAGAGTGTTCTGCAGGGTGTAACTAGTTATTAACTAAGACAAGGCTTCCGTTTGCAAAGACCGCTCAGACGTGCCCCATAGGTATGATAGCTCAGAGGCTGCTTTCCTGAAGGACTTCCCAGGGCCTTTGATATGCTAATATGCATTATGAAATTTTAAGAGGGGAGAGTTAAAATGCAAAAATGGGAATTATAAGGGTTGTGGAGCCTTCTAGCTAGGCCCTAGCGGGAACCAGGAACCAAAAGCCTGTTTGGAAAGGCTGCTTATAAAATTCTTTTTGTTGTTGCGTTTTGGTTTTTTTTTTATTTCAGCCCTCTCTCTCTGCATCCTGTTTCACTCATTTTTTTTTTCCTTCTCTTCACCTCCCCCTGTCTAAAAAGTAAGTCATGGTAAATATACAGAACATCCAACTGACCCTCTTAACCATCTTTGAGTGTGAGTTCAGTGACATCCGTAGTTCACGTTCTTGCCCTGTCCAGCCACAGGACACTTCTTTGTTTCTGCAGAATCAGAATTGTCCCGATTAAACAACTCCCCTTTCTCTCCCCCACCTTGGCACCTACCGTTCTACTTTCTGTTTCTGTGGTTTTGATGACTCCAGCTACCTCTCATACAAGAGAAGTCATACAGCACTTGTCTTTCTGCTTGGCTTATTTTACTCAGTGTCATGACCTCAGGGTTTATCCGTGTGGTAGCGTACTTTAGAATCCCCATCTTTTTGAAGGCTGAATAATATTCCATGGTGTATAGTTGGTCACATTTTGCCTGTGGACGCTTGAGTTGCTTCCAGTCACCCCCTTTTTCTCCTACTTTGGATCAGTCCTCAGGACCTTCTAAGGCAGTCATTGAGAAAGAGACAGAGACTAGATAACTCTCCGCCCCCCACCCCGCCTCACTTCCTAGCTGTCTGCTTCAGCTGCTCTCGCCCTTTCTTGGGGGGCAGTGCCAGGACTGGTGCATATCGCCCACTCAAGTCTCTTTTCTAAGGCCCTATCTTGCATTTGCTTCTCCCCACCATATTTTCCTCTCTGTATCCCAAGTGGGTGTTCCCTGCAGGCAGGTTGAAGCCGATTTTGCCCAAAGCATGGTTGCTGTGGCCTTGTGAACCCAGGGGGTCCTGGTGGGCTACCTGCCTTTGTCCCAAGCATGTCATTAAGTGCAACCTGCTGCATTTGGGTTTAGTAACATTTATTCTGATGCCCACACCCCAATTTCAAAAGGGGGAGGTAAGAAATCCACCCTAAGTTCCCTTATCTGTCTGTGTGAGCTGAGGATTGGGTTTCTAAGGACAATACCTCCTGATGCCTTCACAGACAAAGGGTGGCTGGAGGGGAGTGGCCACTGTTGGTGGCCAGAGGCCCTCCAGGGGACACTCCTCACCCTGCAGTTAAGGAAGCAGCGCCAGGTCCTCCAGCTGGGATCCTGAAGTGCGGCCTGCTTGGCTGGCTGGAAGCCCTGCCACCTGCTGGGCACCCCTTCCTGCCTCTGCCCCTGCCCCCAGTCGCTGTTGTGATCCTCTCCTTCATTTTCCAGGGGAGGTCACTGGGGACCAGGGAGACGAGATGCCTCAGCCAAGTCCACCAGGGCCCAGGCGGCCCATATCGGGTGCCGAACCCGGTCTCAGAACTGGGTTTAACTCCTTGCCATGTGTTTTCTCCCACGGCCTCGCTGCTTGCCTGGCTCCTTGGCTTCTGCCCCAGGAAGGCCTTTGATGGGGAGGAGGCAGAGGCAGCCAGCCCCAAGATAGGTTCTTCCCTAAGATGGGACTTTCCCCTGGGAAGAGACTGGCCTGCCCAGGTGAGGCCCCAGGGATGGGCTGCCTCTGGGCTGCTGGTGGCCCTGCAGCTCACACACTGGGCTTGAGCAATACAGCCAAATGTGAACTATTTATTTATTTAAGATTTATATACTTATCCATACAAGAGCTGTGATACAGGCCAGAGGCACGGGGGGTGGGGAGGGTGAGAGGAGTCACCAGTGACAGAGTGGGAGCAGAACAGGCAGATCAACTGAGGGGAGTAGCAGGTAAGACAGGAGAGATCTGCTGCTCCATGTGCGTCAGTGACTCCCTGGCTGGGGGTTAAACTCGTGCTGCAGTGGCTGCTGATCGCTTCATAGTGTTGAGACTTAACCCCTTGTGCCACCAGGGAGGCCACGTGTTTGCTTTTTTTAAGCATTAAAATTACCCTTTCTTTGCAGAAATGATAATTGTCATGGGGGTGATGGTGATTGTTGTTTGTATTGCTACTGTTTCATGTCCTTTCTTGGTAAATTAAAAAGCTGGCAATGACATACAATTTGGCTTTGTGATTTCACTAGCTGATGAAAGCCCAAATCTCCTGATTTAAAAGTTACTCGCATCTGAAAAATGCCTGCACAGCATTGTCTAGACTAATGTTAGACCATAGTTGGAGCCCGTGTGGGTGCCGTCTGGTACCATGGCTTGTGAGGTGGACACAGGTGACACCACGCTAGCGCCCAGGGGGTGAGAGATGCAGAAAGTGGGTCTTTCCTCAAGGAGACAAGCGCATACAAAAGGAATGAAGAACAAGGCCATTTATAGTTAGTGCCGTCATCACCTCAGTCCCTTGTGCTCTTCCTGCCTTCATCCCAGTCCCTCTCCCTCCCCTCACCACAAAGTGCCTCTGATTTGTGTTCTTGTTTTTGTTGTGATTTGATTTTTTAATTGTTATTAGAGAATAAAGGTTTTTCTTAAGAATTCCTGTGTTATAATAAAAATCAACTGTTTTCTCACACTCTGGTCTTTCCTCCCCTCATAACCATCCTTGTTAACTCCCACTCTTTTCTTGTTTTCTTGCCCTCTCAAGACACGAATGCAGAGTTTGAATCCAGATCCCAAAGCCCACTACACAAGCATCTATGGAGCCCTCAAGAAAATCATGCAGACTGAAGGCGTCTGGAGGCCCTTGCGAGGCCTCAACGTGATGATGATGGGCGCCGGGCCGGCCCACGCCATGTATTTTGCCTGCTACGAAAACATGAAAAGGACTTTAAATGCCGTTTTCCACCATCAAGGAAACAGCCACCTAGCCAATGGTATTTTGAAAGCGTTTGTCTGGAGTTAAAAAGTTTTCTCCTTCAACAGACCTTTCCCCAGGGTTCTCTTCCCTGTGACCCAGCAGCCTGACGCCTCAGCTCCGCCACGCTTGCTTTTGAATAAAGAACTCCAGAGTCGCGTGTGCCCGCACACCCAAGCACACACGCGCGCACACACATACACACACAACCCTTTTTCCGTTCCCCTCCTTTGTTTTCTGAAGCCTGGGGAAAGCCGGTGACAGAGGTGTTTCAGTTTTTATTGTTGTGTGGGTTTTTCATTTTGTTTTTTAAACATTCCAGAGCAATTAATGATCAGATCTAGGAAAAGAAAAACCCTGAATAGAAACAAAACTTTTGAATGCTGGATTCCCAAAAAAGTTTGATCTGGACAGCTTCTTTGAGACTGTTTAAAAACTGGTTCAACAGGTCTCTACAACGTCAAGATCTAACTAAGCTTTAAAAGGTCAAGAAGTTTTATGGCTGACAAAAGGATTCGCTCCAGCGCAGATGGCCTTCCCCACCTTAAGCTTCTGGGGGTTTGGGAATTGCACCCCATTTCTGTTCTGTCTGAGTTACATCTCTGCGGGCAAGGGCTAAAGTAGTTTTCTTTTGTGGCTGCAAGGGGAGGCGGGAGGGGGTTGAATTCGTGGGCAGCCCTTACACAGGCCTGTGTTAGTGGCCTGCTTGAAGGGTGGGTCTTGCCTGTCATGTGGTTTGCCTGTTGGTTTCTTTGAGTGTGAATGGGCTGTGGGTAGCAGCGTCAGGTGCACGCACTTCAGCAAGATGCATCTTCCACCAGCAGAGCTAGATGTGAGCAGCAGCGACTTTCCCTTTCTGTTCTCAGAGCCCAAGAGTATCCTGTCATCACAGGCCTCGGCAACAGCTTCCCCTGGCGGGTTTGCAGGCCTGTGTTTTACTTTTTAAAAACTGACCCCTGGTTGCATTTATTGAGATGGCCACGTAGACCCATGCTCCGATGCCAGCCTGAGTCTGTGGCCTTGGTGGGCCCTCTTTTTGCTGAAATTGCCTTATGTAATAGTTTCACTTGGTCACTAAATCTCTTGAAGGGAGTTTGACCGAACCCAGTTTATGCCAAGTTCTGCCCAGTGCTGTCACTTGCTTTGTTTTGTGTGCCAGGAGCTTTTTGACCTTTGGATAAGTGTGAGTGGAGAAGGGAAGGGGAGTACCTGAATTTCTGAAGCCACATCCAGTGTCCTTCAGTCCTCCACCTTCCAGAGGTTATTTTAATAATGGGCAGTATCCCTTGCAGAGGGAGGACAACCAAAGCCAAATGCAAAATTGCAGTCTTTGGAAGTTCCAGGTTTTGGAATCAGACAGGATGAGACCCTCAAAGGGTCCGCCAGCTCCGACAAGCGGTAGCTTTGCAGACCAACCCTGCACATGCCACATGCAGATCTCGCTGAGCCTTCCTCTGCCCTTGCCCGTTTCCTTTAAAATGCCTCAATTTTCCTGGGGATTTTCTTAAAGATTTCTGACTTCTACCCCTCTCGGCTGTGTACATGGCCTCACCCCCTTCGACTGTTTCAGCTTACGGGCAGAGGGAGTTGATCTGTACACTAAGGCCAGGGACAAGCGAGACTTACCTCCATACAGTGGGAAAAAGGCATCAGGGGTGCTTTCCAAGCGCCATCAACGTTTGCAGGTCTCACCTTTTACGGGGTTGTCTACAGGAAAGAAAGTGAGGTTTCCACAAGATGAAAATGTGGCTAACTCTGCCTGTGTTACCTCCCCATTTGTGCCTAACGTTTCCACGGTCATTTGAGGGCTTTAAGAAGCAGTGCTTACCTGAGAGGAGTTAGTAGTGAATTTTCATTCTTAGAAACTCTACCCAGAGTTCCATCTGGTTGTAGGTCCCAGGAGCTTCCTGCCGTCACCCAGTCTCAGAGGGTAACTTTCTGGAGTTTGTTTTGCAGGGATAGCTGGGAGTATGGCCACCCTGCTCCACGACGCGGTAATGAACCCGGCGGAAGGTAATGTTTCATGGTCCCAGGGAGTGGCGATCGGGATGTGCAGAGGGGCAGGAGAAAAGATGGCTGGGGGGATGGGGGGCTCGGAAGGCCGGACAGGTGACTCCTGGCTCGCAGAGCAAGCAGAATTCTTTGCCACATGGTTAGAGGCCTGGAGAAGGAGCGCAGACATTGCAACTGCGTGCTATTCCTGTTATCTCTAACAGCAGGTCCCACGTAACAGCATCATTCCTGGGAGCATGTTAGAAATGCTGATTCCTAGGTCCCACCCTAAGGTCAAAATCTCTGCGGATAGGGACAGGGACTGCTAATGAGCTCTCCTGGTGATTCTTTTTTTTTTTTTAAAGATTTATTTATTTATGCATACAAGCACTGGGGTACAGGCCAGAGGTGGGGGGTGTGAGAGGATTCACCACAGAGAGCAGGGAGCAGAACAGGCAGATCAACAGAAGTACACTGCTGAGGGGAGCAGCAGGCACAGCAGGAGAGGT
>JAGFMF010011638.1:2313255-2329461 GCA_019455555.1 Galemys pyrenaicus | reverse complement strand
ATTCTTTTTTTTTTTTTTTTTTTTTGCGACCCCCCCCTCCTGGTGATTCTTTTGCACAGTGATTCTTTTTGCAGTGCTCTAAAACCTGTGCTCCCGCACACACAGACCCATAGACCCACACACACATAACACACCTTTTCTGTAGCCCCTATTAACTTTATCAGCCCTAGACAAATCTAGGGGAACCCATCAAAGGCCACTTATTATGGCTTATGTTCAATTTGCTTTTTTAAAATTATATTAAAATTTATTGTGGAAAATTTTAAGCACATGCAAATGTACAGGGAGTAGTATTTTGAACCTCCATGTAACTAACCCTCGCAGAGATTCACATTTGGCCATGTTTTATCCTGCCTTCTCCTTTTTCTTTTGACTTGGGAACATGGCAGAACAATTCCTAGCTGAGCACACTTGAGCTCTGTCAGCTTTTTCTATGTCCTGGTGTCCTTAGGAGACTTGGTCTGAGTAGTGAGGACCTATAAGCTCTGGGCATACGCTCAGCGGGTGTCTTTATGTGAGGGGGGGGGACTCCACCTCCTTCGCCACCTGAAAATGGTCCTTGCAGGAAGAGACTTGGAGGTAAAAGTTGCAACATTTTAGTTTGAGTTTGTTACACTCTGTTTTTGTCTTTTAAAGTTTCTTATTTGTTCCCAGCTCTCTCCCATAGCCCCACAAGTGAGACTGGGGACTTGTGATAAGGACTTGTTCTGACATTTAGGGCTGTGATGTGTCAGATTGGGAGGTAGGGTTTTCTTTTTTTTTTTGAGGGGGGAGGTTCATGCAGACACCTCGTCAGTGAACAGGTAACATGTCTACCATGGCAAAAGTTGTGTTTCTGTTTTTTTTTTTTTTTAAAGATTTATTTATTTATGCATACAAGCACTGGGGTACAGGCCAGAGGTGCAGGGGGGTGAGAGGATTCACCACAGAGAGCAGGGAGCAGAACAGGCAGATCAACAGAGGTACACTGCTGAGGGGAGCAGTGGGCACAACAGGAGAGGTCTGCTGTGCCATGTGGGTCCCCACCCTGGCCGGCAGCAGGGATCGAACTTGTGCTGCAGTGGCTGCGGTCTGCTTCATAGTGCGTTGCTTAACCCACTGTGCCACCAGGTAGGCCCTGTGTTTCTGTTTTTTAAAGGAGAAAAAATGAGACTCGATTCTGTCCTCTTTGTATTGTACTGATTTAAGGACTTCATTTCTTTAAAAGTCACACGTATTATTGGGGTTTATCTGGCAGTGCATGAGGACAATTTAAAGTCTGTCTGAGGGACCATAGTTGGCCCCCATTAACGCATTAGCCTCATGTCCCTTAAACCATCAGTCACTTTTGTGTCACCAGAGCTAGGGTCTTCGTTGGAGTTCGTCACTGAACTTGGACCAACATCATTCTCGTGTCTCCTCCAAGGCACTGCTACACTGGCCCTAAAAGCATACAGAAGCACAGGCCACTGGGACTAAAGGGCAGAGCACTTGTGCTGGGAACAGACAGGGCAGAGGGGCTGGGGACAGGCTTAGGTTGGCAGCCACAACTGCCTGGTGCAGCCAGCATCTGGGGGATCAGTGAATCTGAAGTGGCTGCCTGGTTCCTGGTTTGGGAACCACCTTAAACAAGATTCAGGCAGGAGAAACTTCATGAATTAGCCGCCTTCCTGACCCTGAGTCCTGAGCCACATTCTTAGCAGGATTGCCTGGAGCTGGCCCTCCGTGGCTTCTCAGGCTGGGCTGTGTGTGTGCTGGCTCTCTGTGCCTTGTTACCGGTGTGTCTAAACTCACTTGTTTCTCTTTGTGGCTTGGCTTCCATTTTCACTCCGACCCGGGGTGGGGCCAAACCCAACAACTGCCCGTCCGGTCTGGCCTGCTGTGTCTGTGGACAACAGTTGTGAAGCAGCGCTTGCAGATGTACAACTCGCCACACCAGTCGGCCCTCAGCTGCATCTGGACAGTCTGGAGGACCGAGGGCCTGGGGGCCTTCTACCGGAGCTACACCACGCAGCTGACCATGAACATCCCCTTCCAGTCCATCCACTTCATCACCTACGAGTTCCTGCAGGAGCAGGTCAACCCACACCGGGGCTACAACCCTCAGTCCCACATCATCTCAGGGGGCCTGGCTGGGGCCCTGGCCGCAGCTGCCACCACTCCACTGGACGTCTGTAAAACCCTTCTCAACACGCAGGAGAACATGGCCCTCAACCTGGCCAACATCAGCGGCCGGCTGTCGGGCATGGCCAACGCTTTCCGGATGGTATACCAGCTCAACGGCCTGGCCGGCTACTTCAAGGGCATGCAGGCCCGCGTCATCTACCAGATGCCCTCCACTGCCATCTCCTGGTCCGTCTATGAGTTTTTCAAGTACTTCCTTACCAAGCGCGAGCTGGAAAATCGAACTCCATACTAAAGGAGCAGGCTGTGGGAAGTGATTCCGGGATCTTTCGTTTTCCAAAGGCTTTCCCTGCCTACTTCCACGCCCCGGCCCTCACACCCAGGTTGTGTTTGCAGGGTGGGCCTTCGCTCCCGATGCCCTAGAGAGAGGAGGACAGGACAGCGCTCCCCAGAGGCCGTCCGCAGGCATGTCCGAGGTGGTGGTAGCTGGGGAAGGGCTTTGGAAGGGGAGCGAGAAATTGCCTTTTCTCTTCCTCCCCTAAGAGGAATGTAGCTTTTCTGCTTCACTGGAACAGTCTCCTCCCTAGAATCAGATCACATGGGAGGGCAGAAAATGTGGAGTGACTGAAAACATTAAAGAAAAAACAAAGTATGTATATAAAAGTTCCAGTACACAGTATAAAATAGATGGATAATGTTTATCCTTTATTTTTCTACATAGAAGTTTTTGGATTTGTGTGTGTGACTGTGTGTGTGTACAGCTAAGTGTTACAGCTGGGAATATAAAGCTGTTTTTCTGAAAAGATGCAGAGGGCTGACCCCTTCCAGAGGGTAGGTAATAAGCCTTCAAAATAACCAACTGCTGAATATGGCCTAAAACCGTGTTGCACCCCCGGTGGAAGTTTGACTTGAATGTAAAATAATAAAGTTTATATTTTGAATTTCTCTTTTCATGGGGGACCAAAAGGTACAGTGAACAAAAGAAATAATTTACTTCTAGCCACTTTTTTTCCTCTTGTTTGGTCTTACCTTCATGTGCCTTTCCCCTTACGCTCCTAATCCTAAAAACCCCTGGACCGTCTGCCGGGGCAGTTTCTCTTGCCGTCTGGACGCCACATGCTGGGTGGCAGGGTACTGCTGGCCCGTTTGCTTCCCCTGGGGTGACGGGAGTAGGTGCCCCCAGGGCCGGCACTTACAAGCCCTGGAGAGCTGGTGTTGGGCCACTTACGGGCAGGTGGTTGGGATTAAACCGACCTTGATCGAGGACTTGATTCTTCATCAACCTTTTAATGCAGCACTTCAGATGCTCTCGACTGGATTGACTACATCTCTTGGCTCCTGTTTTCCTGTTCGGTTTTAGGGATTTGAGAAAGAAAAACAACAGCCTAACAGGTGTGTCGATGGCATTTGTGTCTCCCCTGCCCGCCATTCATTCCTTTCAGAGCCTCACAACGCACAGCAACAGGAGCCAGGTTCTGGAGCCAGCCTGGCTGCCAGACCAGATCTTCAGGCACAAGTCAGGGTGCCTTTCCGGTGCCCTCCTTGGCCTCGCATGGTCTACTGAGGATGGGGGCTGAGCCACCTTTTTCTCTGTACTGGTGTGTTGGAGCTAGATGATCACTAAGAAAACACAAGCCTGTTTCTGCCAGCTTCACCCTTCGACTGACTCCCAGACCCCTCTTCAAGGGAAGACCGGATGGCTTCACAGTTTCCTCTTAGAACCTTTTTAAATGAGCAGGAAGCACGTGTGTTTTTCCACTTTGAAAGGCCTGGTCCCGGCCTTGGCCTTGACCTCAGGCAAGATCAGTGCCATGCAGCTCACTGGGGCGCACGCTGGGCTCTTGGATGCTGTTCCTTCCTGGGAAGAACTCGGGTGGCCCTGGACAGTTCTCATGGGGCCCTGCACACAGAGCCTCCAGCTGTGCTTTCTGGTCAGAGACGGGAGTGTTGCTTCAGACAGCCTCCACGAGCACCTGGAAGTGGGCCCCTGCTTTGGGCATGGGGGCGCGTCCTCTGGTGTCCCTCTAGGGGGTGCAGAAAGCCCATGGTGATCATGCACTGAAAAGTATTTACATCTCTCGATGTGTTTACCTTACTGTTAAATTCTATGAATGGAGGGAAATACTAGATGAAATTCTGAAAAGATTAGTCACTCCTTTTTATCCATTTACAATGCATCACACTGCTTGAAAATCTTCCTTATAGCACTGTCGTCGTCGTCCCCCCGCCCCCCCGCCACGGTATTTAGAGAAGCTGTTCACCTCCCTAGGAAAGCTCCTTGAGGAGGGAAGCCAGGTGGGAAGTAATTCCGAGAGTCCCTTGGCTGGTCGGGAAGGGCTGGGATCCGCTGGGAATGAATGCCTTCCCCGCTGGGTCATCCTGAGCTGATGCGCCGTGTTACTGAAAAAGCTCTGAGAGTTGTGAAGCACTAAACTACTAAACTAGAAGTGGTCGTCCTTCGTGGGGACTGACTTCCCCCAGCCCTGAGCTCCAGTCTCTGCTGTTGCCCGTGCAGATTGCAGTGCAGTTGCTTGTGGCTGACTTTGCAATGTTCTGAGCAGGAACATGTGCCGCCCACTCCCCCGCTGATGCCAGCCTGGCACAATCATGGCATGTGGCATGACTGGTCCTTGGGAGCGGCGTCTGTGGCCAGGCAGAGCCACTGGAGCGTGATCCTCACGCGTGAGCTATGTGTGCATGCTTGCACATGTGTGTGAGCTCAGGCCACTATTTGAGATGCAACCACTTGTACATGAGTTTTACTTTACCTCTTTTTTTCCCCCTTTTTGTCTTTTTACTTTCATGCTTATTTATTTTTGTTGGAATTAATTTTTTCCCAATTAGGATAAATCTTCAACCCCTGCCTATTTTTTTCTTAACTTTGGATTGAATCCAGCCACTTGCCTGAACTACATGTGTGGGTTTTTTTTTGTTTTGTTTTTTAATGCTGGTGTCTTACTCGAAGTGTCGCCTTCCAGAGTCCCTCGGAGGCCTCATCTCTCACACATGATGCCAAGAAAGTTTTATTTATCTTTATTTAAAGGAGGTTGTGCCTGTTAAATGCGAATGTATTGCTGCTTCCTGCCTGCAAGACGCACAATGTATGTTATCAGGGTGAATAAGTCTGTTTCTTAAATACCTCTAGTGAATATCATTGTTTCCACCTCTCCTTTGTTGCCAGCTCTTTGAAGAAGGGGAGATATGTGTGTTTATGTGTGAGGATGTTTCTGATATGCTGCTACAGTTGTGACATGAACTAGAGAAAATAAAGCCTTGATCTCCGAAGTGTTGTCATTCTGTGGGGGGGTGTTTAAGAGGGCACAGATGGAAGTTTCCTGATTCATGGGCTTTTTGCCTGTTCCACTCACTCGTAAGGACCAGGACCCACGGCCTTGGTGGAAGGTGCTCTTTCAGCCTCTTGTGAAAACGGGAGCAGGCTCCTTCCCGGGCCAGCCCTGAGCTGTCAGTTTACACCTAGGGCAGGTGGTGGCGCCTCCTGCCGGCTCTGCTCACCATGCACAGGGCGTGACAGGCTGTACGTTTGTGCTGTCACAGTCCTGGGACCCGCTAGGGCAGCGTCCTCGCTTCTGCGTGCACTTTACGCGTGCGCAGACACACAGTGGATGCTCCGGTCTCTGAACATGGAGTGCCCAGAGGGTGGTCTTTCCAAGAAGTCACGGCTTGAGCGGAGAACTAAACCTTTTGGGGAGGTGGGGGTGGGAGCTGGGGGGTCCTGTTTCCCTTGGGGAAATCAGGGGTAACACCTTTACAGGGTCTTGCAAGTTCAGGGGTGCTATCTTCAGGCTGACCACTGAAGGCCTGGGGTGGGGGGTGGAAAGTATGCAGGTGGGTCCTGAGGGCCAGCCAAGGGCCAGGGTGCCGAGAGGGGAAGCGGGTGCGAGTGAGATGCTGTGCTGCTTAGAGCTGAGGAGGCTACGGTGCTTCCCCTTCCTGGTGGGTGGCCGGCCTGGGTCCTGTTTCAGCACACATGGGTCAGTTCAGTCTGTGCCAGCAAGCAGAGCGTGCCTGGTGCTGTGGGGAACAAGGCCAAGTGTAGAGGTGGTTCCTGCCCTGCCAGGCCTTGCAGCCTAAAAAAGGCGTGCAGGGAAGACATGGATTATTGGTGCAACCAAACCTACCCTGCCCCGTCTGTCATAGCCACACTGTCCCCCCAGGGCTCGGGACCCGCTTAGTGGCGGTCACTCAGGGTCCTGCTGGACATGAGTGAAGGCAGGACAGGTGGGAAAATCTGCCCCACAGAAATAAGCAGGCGTCCTGGATCAGGGCTTTTAAAGAACCAGTTCCCCAGTCTGCCCTCCTTGGGCTGTGGCAGGGGTTCGCTGAGAGAGGATGCGCTAGATAAGCAGCTCCTCTTCAACTCAGGGTCTCCTTCAGGGCTGGTCCCCGAGTTCCTCCTGTGACGAGGCCAGCTCCTTCAGAGCCCTCTCCAGCACGTCCTCGCTCCTCAAGTTCCAGCTCTAGAGCAGCTGTGAGGGAGGACACCCCCTTCCTCCTCTCTGTGTGGGTTCCCATGCCGCCCGTGGGTCGGCCCTCCCGGGAGGCCCCTCTCCTCCCCACAGGAGTGGCCTTACAGGCCGAGCACCAGAGAACAGAGTGAGCCCGCGTTGCACAAGGGAGACACCCCGGGAGGGAGTGGAGCCGCTGTTAGAAAGGTCATCTCTGGCGTCAGGCAGAGGCAGCAGTGGCTGAGGGTGATGCAAGCCTTTGGGAGGACAGTTTGGTTTGCGAACACCAGGCCTTACAGGAGGCGCCCCTGGGTGGGCAGCAAACGAGCTTTGGCTTCGGTCTCAGGTTCTGGTCATCACTAAGGATCGTTGAGCAAAGGATGCCATGAAGAGAGCTTGGTGTAGGAATGACCGTCTGGCAGAAGTGGACAGGATGACATGGAGACGGAACCATGAGGAGGCCAGGAGATGGTCTCACCAGTGAAATGATCCCATAGAAGGATCGTAAGGGAAAGACAAGGAGACTAGACCTGAAGGAGTAAAGCCAATGAGTGCAGAGGTGGGGTGCACAGGAGTCAGGGTGGGGCAGGGGCCTGGAAGACAAGATAAGAGGTGGTCCAAAAGAAGTGATACGCAGTGTCTGGGGAAAGGCCTGGCTGGGAGGAATGGCAGGTGATGGCAGAGACGGTGCCTTATCTCTGAACCCACTGGTCTCTCAGGCCACTTTGTCCTTGGCCTGCCCAACACTGAAGTGCTGAGTGCTTAGCTAAGAGCGCCCTCTGGCTCCCACTCTCAGTTTCTATTTCCCTGCCTTCCTCCAGGCTGCCCACCTTGACTACCCTCTCTGGCTCCCCCACCTGCTGTTCTGCCTTAATGGCTTCAATTGGTTGGCTCTTCTGGAAAGATAATTTGCAGATATGGGCTGAAAGCACCTGACTTTTCTCCTGAGTTCCAGATCTAAATGTCCAGGTACCTGTTGGAGATTTCCCAGATCTCTTGTCCCCTCAATCTCATGAGATGCCCCCCCCCAAAAAAAAGAAACCCTGCTTCCAGAGGCTTCCCTTGTTCCTGGCTCATCACCTCTGAGGGCTCCTCAATACTTATTGACTAAAAATGGGTTCCCCTACATATATGCCAGTGCTAATTTAGTCTCACGCAAAGGGGCAAGCAGGATGGATATATAAGCCCCTTAGGTTACTCTCCTGAGCAGGGCAGTACTGCCTTTCTAGACCTTTGTTCCCTTTGGAATGCCCACCTCTGCCTCCCAGCCTCCCCTTTGTCCATCAAAGCTCTGTGCTGAAGGTTCCATTTCCCACTCAAAGCAAAGCTCTTCCTGATAGTCTTATCAGAGGTGAACTCATTCTTCTCCTGGTTGGCACCTGGCCTAGGCTGCTGCCTCTACCTCACGCTGCCCTTCCCCGCAGCTGCCCAGAATGTGCACCCTTGAGATGTATTCACCATGTGCTCTACATGGCCCTCCAGCCTGCTGCTTTCGCCATCCTGCACAAGAGCACAGTGGTTGCAGTTAGCAGACTCTGACACGGGAATGCGTGTGAGATCCCCAAAGGAAGGGCGGTATTGGTGCTGGCGGGAAAGGTAAGAACTCGAGCTGAGGATTTGGCAGTAATCACAAGGGTGTGACGGACAGTCCAACACATGTTCACTGGCATCTGAAACTCCCCTGTGAGAAGAAAGGAGATGGATTCAGATGATACAGGCAGTGTTTTAGTCTTTGACGCAAGGCAATGGAAGCCTGGTCGTTGACTTTGAGGCCTCATCGATTTCCGCTGCTGTCAAGGACCCACGGCTGAAAGCTCTTGAGGACATCCAGAGCTACAGAAGAGGGAACGATGGATTCTGGTTCTCCAGTCCTGTCACACTGGCTGTGGTGTCACACTGGCTGCCTTTAAGAGGAGGTGGTTTCACAAGAAGAAATGGAAAGTAGTGCTGAGAGTTTGCTCTCATCAGCTGGCAGAAGTAGATTCGGACTGACTGACTGTGAAGGAGTGAGAACAAACACAGCAATAGATGCCTCTAGCTTAAGTTGACCGATAGCAGATACATAGCCCTGCTCACATTTTGAGCTTAATGAAACCAGGTGAGTGAAATATTGGGGTAAGTCTTCTCTTTCCTTTATTATATCTACCTAAAGTTTGGAATGAAATGATTGCACATTTTAATGAAAATAATTGTGGATATCCACAAGGCCCTTTTTTAAACTTTTTGTTTTATTTATTTACTTTTTTTTAGAAGAATTGGGGTACAGGCCAGAGGTGCAGGTGGTGAAGGATTCACCAGAGACAGAGTGGGGAGCAGAACAGGTGGATTTACTGAAGTACACTGCTGAGGGGAGCAGCAGGCAAGACAGAGAGGTCTGCTGTGTAGGTCAGCTCCCTAGTGGGGGAATAACTCTGGCATAGCTTAACCCAGGCTCCCAGGGAGGCCCCACAATGCCATTTTTCTGTATTTCTGGGCTTCACAAAGTCTTAACAGGCACTGCTTTGTAGTAAGCACTCAATATCGAGAGTCCTTAACAATCAAGTGCTGGGACTCCAGGCAATGCCCAAACTTCAATGGCCTTAAAGTCACCAGCCGGCAAACTGGTAATAGCCAGCTGTTAGCAGTTCCTTTTGGTTCTCGCTCTCAGCCATCTGTGCTTCGGTGAGCTAGGGCCGCTGAGAACACTCATTCACAAATATTCTTGGAGTCTCACATGCTTCGTCTGACCCATTTTACTATTCTGAAGAGATTATTTGCTGATTTGACTTAGATCAAGTCTTGCTTATTGAGCCTGTCTTGGATCTCCATGTCAGTTTCTAAAATCTTTTTGATTTTTTAAGATCAGTAGGTTTCTAAATGCCACATTTGAAAAGCATACAATTGCTTTATAATGAAATATGGAGATTTTTAAAAATTTGTTATAGAATGAAGTAATTTATTTGCTTGGGTCTCTTTTCACCATTGAGTACACAGTGGATAAATGTCTCAATGCTAGTCCCGGAGGTCACTGACTGGTTAAGTGCCCTTGAGTGGCCCTAGACATAGAATTTAATCTCTCTGGTCTATAGTTTCTTTATCGGCAGCATGAGAGAGTTGGGTTACGTGCCCTATAACAGTTCTTCCAGATTCGATAGCCTGTGTTTATGGTACATGCAATCCAGCCTCTCTCCCTCTAATTAAAGTAGGATTACATGCTTTTTATTGAGATTAGGAGAATCTTCACAGATCTTTTAGCCTGTCTGTCATAAGGAATCTTTCATCATCTTTTTGCTTTAGTACCTCTCACATCTCACTTCCTACTACTCTACAAATAAAATATAACAAACCAGGAACTTGATAGGGTCTTCCCCACTATCTGAATTAGAGTGTTCCTGTGAAAACTTTTGTAAACAGAGATGGTATAAAGCAAAGTAGCAATTACCATTCATTGATATTGAAGAGAGTTTTTGAGCATTCTCGAACCCCAAAATAGTCATATCAAACCAAAGCACACCAAACAACACAGAAGCCCTACAAGAACATGAGCCTACAGTAGGAGCAAGAGGCCACGACAGCTCCAGGGCCTGTATAAAGGTGCTCGGGGCGGTGCCTGGGAGGGGCTGTTGCTGCCGGCCAGGCTGCCCCAGGATGGCTGCCACAACCTGGAGAACGCTGCTTTGGCTTTTCACCTTTCATCTTAAAAACAGAAACCTTTTTTGGGTTTCTTCCAGTCAGTGAAAACAGGTACTAATGCAGGTCTCTCCTAAAAGTCAAGTGGCACAAAGCAAACTTTTGAAAAGCAAGACATGCTTGCTTACATAGGAAAATCCTCTTTAATATGTTTTTAATTGCTACATTCTGCAATGATTGAGGATATTTTGCATCTGTGTTCATGATATGTTTTGTTATGTGGTTTTTC
Organism: Galemys pyrenaicus; assembly: GCA_019455555.1. Taxonomy (NCBI): domain Eukaryota; kingdom Metazoa; phylum Chordata; class Mammalia; order Eulipotyphla; family Talpidae; genus Galemys; species Galemys pyrenaicus. Next base: position 2,318,994 of record JAGFMF010011638.1, on the reverse strand, counting down.
TTTCTAGTAATAGCTTTGTTTTTTTATGTTAGGGTAATGCTGCGCTCATAGACTGAATTAAGAAATGTACTTACTGTTTCTATTTTCTGGAAGAGATTGTAGAGAATCGTGTATCATTTCCTCCTTGAACATGTGGTTGAATTTAACTGTAAACCTCTCTTGGTCTGGCACTTTCTGTCTTAGGATGTTATTAATTATTGTTTTCATTTCCATTTATAGTTTTCTCTTGACTAATTGCTCTAGCTAGGACTGCTGATACTATGTTAAATAGTAGTGGTGAGATTGGACATTCTTGTTTTGTACTGGATCTTAGTGGAAAACCTTGCAACTTTTCACCATTGAGAATGATGCCAGCTGTGGGTTTGTCCTATATGGCTTTTTTAAAAAAAGATTTATTTATTTATGCATACAAGAACTGGGGTACAGGCCAGAGGTGCAGGATGGGGGTGAGAGGAATCACCAGAGACAGAGTGGGGAGCAGAACATGCAGATCTATTGAAACATACTGCTGAGGAGAACAGCTGGTGAGCCAGGAGAGGTCTGCTGTGCCATGTGGGTCACCCCCGAGCCGGTGGCAGGGATTGAACTCATGCTGCAGTGGCTGTGTTTTGCTTCAGTGTGATGCTTAACCCATTGCACCACCAGGGAGGCCCCATATATGGCTTTTATTATGTTAAGATATGTTCCATTAATCCCAGTTTTTTAAGGTTTTTCATTATAAGTGGATGCTGAATCTTATCAAGTGCCTTCTTGGCATCTATTGATATGATCATAGGATTTTTACTTTCCTTTTTATTGATGTGATGAATTACATTGATTAACTTTTGGATGTTAAACATCTCTATGATCTTGGTGTAAATCCCACTTGATCATGATGTATAATCGTTTTAGCGCATTTTATTTGCTCGTGAAAGAAAACTATATTTTGCCTAATATCTTTGCAAATATCTGCACTATCATCTTTGCTCTTTAGAGATAAAAATTTCCCTAAGAGTTTTGGGGTTAAGCAACACTGGATTTAGGGTGAGGTGACAGCTGCCTTATAAATAAAAGCAGGTTTTAGGAGGTTTGTAAATACTGTGTGTGTGCATGCGTGCGTGCGTGCGTGCGTGTGTATGTGTGTGTGACTTAAGACTGTGCCTGTAAGGAGGTCATGGATTAGGAGTGTTTTGAGGGTTAATATGTAACTTGCTGTGTCTACTGGAATGGAGTGTATAAATTGTGAAATACAATTTATTTTGTTTTCTTAGAGCAGTTGATTGTTTTGCCCAGCTAAATCCTTGAGTTTCTATTTCTGGCCAGAAGGTGGCATCTGGCTTTCATTAATACAGAGTCATATCCCTTATCTCTCAACCCTTGAGCTGGAAACCTCTCTATGGCTCAGCTTCTGAACTCTTACTTACCAGACTTCTGCCCCCCCAAAAAGTGGCAGCATTTCTTTTCTTTTTTTTAATTATTTATATTTCTTACAACATTTGCTCTCTTCTAGATGCAGTCCCCATGGGATTTCCGCCACCAATTCACCAGTGCACCCTCACCATAGTCCCTTGTGCTCATCCTGTCCCTGCCAAGTGGCTGCATTTCTAAAGGAAATTGTGTTTTTTTTTTTCCTGGGAGACTTTGACTTACCCTTTTTGTAAAGGGCATGCTCGTATATTTCTACTATTTTAAATTAAACATTGCATTGAATATATACACCATAATTTATGAACTTTTTTCTGTATTTGTTTTACAGTTAAAAGTAGAGGCATGCATTATTTTTACATATCCTTATTTTATGTGGCACACTATTTTATTTGTGATTGGGAAGGTACAAAACGTTACTCAAGGATCTAGCTTTCAAACTGGTTATTTATAAGCAATGCAGAAGTAACTATAAAGGAAAAACTCACAAGGCAAAATGTCTAGTTCCATTCTATTATTGTAAGGCCTCTGTCTGTGTGGGAAGGGACCAAGTCTGCTAGATTCAACATTTTGCCTGTTGTAGCTGTTACTTAGCAGGTACTCAGACAAACAAACAAACAAACAAGAAACAACATATGAAAAGCATGAGTGCAAGGAACCAAAAATGGTTTCAAGGAAAAGTAGACTATAGCTAACTCTAAAATGCTGGTGTGACCTAGGTGTATTGTGGCACTTTTTACAATAGGCAAGCTATCAAAACAACACAAATGCTCCCAAATAGATGATTAGATCAAGAAGATATGGTATATACATACGATGGAATATTACACAGCCATCAAAAAGATAAACTCATGCAATTCACAGCAACATGGATAGAGCTAGAAGGGATTATGCTCAGTGAAATAAGCCAGAAATAAAAAGAAAAATATTGGATGGTTTCACTTATAGAAGGAATGTAGAGGAAACAAATAAAGGACTAAGGAAAAAAATTATTTGTAAAAATCAAAATCAACAGCCAACAATAAATCTGAGACATTCTCCAGGGGAGAAAAAGGGAGAAGAAACAAAATGGGAGGGAAGAGCCCAAGGGATTATGGTGATGGGACACGGGTCAACTGGTGATGGGAATTTCACAGGGACCACACCTGAGAGGAGGAAGTGTACACTAGGCCAAAATGAAAAGTAATGTAAAACATATAAAAATAAATAAATGTGATACACAATAAAAAATGAAATGATGGTGTAAGGCAGATGAAGAAAGTCAAGGTGGGGGTGTGTGTTGCAACTTGCAGACACCATCCGCAGGGGTGTGGGAGCTGAGGGAGCAGGGGTGAGGAGAGTAGGTTGACGTGGCCTGGCATGCTTAGGGTCCTCTATGGGCTTAGGGTCCTGCTGAGCAGCCTGTCCTTTCTCCAGGGAAATGCTGAGAACCACTTACTTGTCTATAAAGAAGCAAAGTGCAGGGCATTGTGGTCGATGGGAGACCCCAAACAAAGCCCGACAGAGCCTGTTACGTAAACAGCATGGGCAGTACAGAACGTGTACGCTTAGGGGATCCCAACCTGAGCTGGGTCTTTCAGAGAAGAAAGCAACCCCCCCCTCCCCAGGAGGAGGGCCTGCTGCAGGGCGAGGCAGCCTCTTCCCCAGTCCTGCCGTGGTCAGGACCCGTATTTGAGTAACCTACTGTTTACGAAGCTTCTTTTCAAATAGTAACTGTGCTGTGAGGTCAGTACAGTTACTGTGTCTGCTTTGTACTTGGGAAGCGGAGGCCCACAGAGGCTAAAGAACTTGCCTAAGTTTGGTCTGGGCCACTTGCTTGATCATGACTGAAGGATAGGCAGAAGGGGGGCAGCAAAGGCTACTACAGACAAAAGGAAGATTTCCCCATTTCTCTTTTTGCCCAAAGGTGGTGCTAGACACAGCTGAACAGAGGTGACTTTTTTTTTTTTAAATTTCCTCATATGATGTTTCATCATAGAATGGTCTGAGAGTTTTATTTTTCAGTGACAGCATAGGAATAAGGGATTGATAAAATGCCATCAAGTTAAAACAACGAAGAGAAAAATGAATTCAAGATTGTAGTCCAAGCCATACTAATCTATAGCCCAAATCATCTGCATGGTTCTTTCCCTCTTGGTACGATCTTTGCGCTCAAGGAGTTTACAATCTAGTTGCAGAGAGAAACACTTGCTTCTGGTAGCAGCTCGGTGACACGGGGTGCACTGCACTGAAAAGGCAGCCTAGGGCCTTTCTCTGAAGCTGAAGGTTACTCACTGCATCAGGGAGACTTGAAAGTTAAAGCCTCCAGGCCTCCCTGGTGGCGGAGTGGGTTAAGCAACGCACTATGAAGCAAACCGCAGCCACTGCAGCACAAGTTCGATCCCTGCAGTCGGCCAGGGAGGGGAACCACATGGTGTGGCAGACCTCTCCTGCTGTGCCCGCTGCTCCCCTCAGCAGTGTACTTCTGTTGATCTGCCTGTTCTGCTCAGTTGATCTGCCTGTTCTGCTCCCCGCTCTCTGTGGTGAATCCTCTCACCCTCCCCCGCCTCTGGCCTGTACCCCAGAGCTTGTATGCAGAAATAAAATAAATCTTTAAAAAAAAAGAAGAAAGTTAAAGCCTCCAAGGTCAACCTAACCCAGGGTGGGGGTGAGGGCACAGGATTCCATCGCCCATAGTCATATGCCCCGGTCCCTTCTGTTAGGACGATACCAACCACGCTCTACATGATTCCTCAGAAAATCACAGTGGGTGCATGGGCTCCTTGCTCCAGGTGCCCCCAGCTAGCAATGCCCCCTGGGCAGGTTTATCTTCCCTCCTTCCCCTTACACTGCACACTCTCTTATTTCTTCTTATTGGCATCATCTTACCAAACAACTATCTGCACTCAGGTCCTTGACTCAGGCCCTGCTTTGGGGAGAACTCAAGCCAAAAACACATGCACTTTTGCTCACTCATGTTTCTAGAAAAACTCGCTCTACAAGGCTGTAAAGCGGCACCAGACCAGAGATGCATGCATCCAGTCATCTGTGAGCTCACTGGACGGGGGCTTACTGGGTGCTGGGTGGGTGCAGCAGGTTTTGTGGAAGGAGAGACTCGCCCACTCCCACGTGGGACACATGGGTTTGAATGGAGAGTGCCAAGGGGACATGGAGTCTTGTGAGCAGAAGCTGGGGTTCTGGAAAAAGGCTGAAAAAATGGAGAGGCCTGCTGGACTGGAGAGGATGTTAGGCTAGAGGAAGGAGAGGTTTTAGACGTGGGAGGAAGACTGAGGAGGAATGCTGGGTGGAGAGCTCAGAGGTCTTCCACTGCTGGGGATTCTATTCAGGTGACGGCTTTACTTCTTTTTGGAATCACGCTGTGGAGAGAAATCCTCCCCAGCAGCAAACCTTTTCATGGTGAGTTGTTAAATCCAGATTTACTAGTTGACGAGTGTCTTTTTTGCCTTCTTGCCTCTTCATCCTGAACTGGGAGCCTCCTTGCCTATTAACCTTTTCCTAACTTTAGCATCGTCCAGAAGTTTTGATTGTGTTTTAGCCCATCCTGCCACAGTGGTGTATTCACGCTGACAACTTGAGACATTAAGAAAAGCATTTACAAAGCGTCTTCTCTGCATACTGGCAGCAGTGTTTGCACCTGTGATGTTTTCTTAAGGGACGTGCTGGGGTAGGGCCCCTGTCTGAGTGCTGGCAAAGTCTATTTGCATAGTCTTTTCTGGATGGCAAAGCACTCACACAGACACTGACCTGCTTTCTCATCTTGACAATAATCCCATTCGCTAAGCAGGGTAACTCTTGCTCCATTTCACAGATAGAGAGACTGAGAAGTTGGGCGACTTGCCTAAAGGGCATAATGGATTAGTGTCAGAGGTGGGTCAGTACCCAGGACTCAGAAGCCACTGGGCCACACGGCTAAGGGGGACAGCAACAAGTGCAAGCGCCGACCCGCCTCGGACCCAGAGCACCGCTTGAGAGAGACCTGAGGAAAGTGACCTCGGACCCCAAGCACAGATGGGTCCCTCAGATGGTGCTGATGTGGGTCCAGAGGAGGGAGCCTGGCGGTGAGTAAGGCTGAGAGGTGGAAGCGGGCCGTGGGACTCCAGATGCTCTCAACCAAAGCAACACTTAAGCTAGGAGTGTCTTGCATCCTCATAGGTCATTTTAGACAAAAATGATAAAGAGAAAAAATAGGGCCTCCCTGGTGGCGCAGTGGGTTAGGCAACGCACTGTGAAGCAAATAGCAGCCACTGCAGCACGAGTTCGATCCCTGCTGCCAGCCAGGGAGGGGACCCACATGGTGCAGCAGACCTCTCCTGCTGTGCCCGCTGCTCCCCTCAG
>JAGFMF010011638.1:2279500-2305080 GCA_019455555.1 Galemys pyrenaicus | reverse complement strand
AACGCACTATGAAGCAAACCGCAGCCACTGCAGCACGAGTTCAATCCCTGCCGCCGGCCAGGGAGGGGACCCACATGGCGCAGCAGACCTCTCCTGCCTTGTCCGCTGCTCCCCTCAGCAGTGTATTTCAGTCAGTCTGCCTGTTCTGCTCCCCACTCTGTCTGGTGAATCCTCTCACCTCCCACAACTCTGGCCTATACCCCAGCTCTTGTATTCATAAATAAATAAATCTTAAAAAAAAAAACACCCAACAACAATAAATGCTGGCGAGGATGTGGAGAAAAAGGAACTCTACTACACTGCTGGTGGGAATGCAAGTTAATCCAACCACTATGGAAGTCTGTATGGAGGTTCCTCGGCCTAGAGATGGAACTACCATATGACCCAGCAATCCCACACCTAGGAATCTACCCAAAGGACACAAAAACACCGATCCAAAAGAGTACCTGTACCCCCATGTTTATTTATAATTGGTAAGACCTGGAAACAGCCCAAATGCCCAAAAGTTGAAGCTGTGGTACATATACACAATGGAATACTATTCAGCAATCAAAAATAAAAAAACTAGGGACATTTATAGAAACATGGATGGAACTAGAAGGAATTATACTCAGTGAAACAAGTCAGAAGGCAAGAGAAAAATATCAGATGACTTCGCTTTTAGGAGGAATGTAAAAGAACAACAACCGCAACAAAAAATAAAAAAGAAGAAAACAAAACAAACAAATAAACAAACAAACAACAACAAAAACAAGAGAAAGCTAAAGGGGAGGGTAAAGACGGTGATGACGTGTAAAGAGCACAAGGGACTGAGGTGATGGTGCACAGGTGAGAATGGTGGTGGGAACCCTCTGAGATCTACAAACGTTGTAAAATACAATTAAATATAATAATTAAAAAAAAAAAGAGTCCAAAGCAACCCAGACGTCCAATGACAGATCAATGAGTAAAAATGTAGTCGCCATAAAAAAAAGTTGTTTTTTTCTTAGAATGAACAAAAATGATATAGAAATTCATTCTTTTGAGTGGATGATTTTTCTGGCAGTGCATGTACTGGCATAATACAATGGCCGCCACTTCTTGTTTGAGTTTCATCTTATGGTTGTAGTTACTTTGTGGGAAAAATATTCAAGAATTACTTCAAGGGCTTCTCTTGATTTAAGGATACTCAGGTCATTATTTTTTGGAGCAAATTTATGTCACCATCTTTGCAGTTTTCTCTTCTTCCGTCAACCATTTTATTTCTAGGAGCTCTTGATTTATCAACAGATGTGCCTGTGATTGAATAAATCTTCATTATCAAATTGATTGATTTTATAAACCTTTTCATTAAAAATTTCAATTCTTTTTTTGCAGTCAGTTAGCACTGCTTTAGTGTTTAAATGACCTGGAGAGACTCGTTAAAAAAATTTGATCGAAAGTGAGAAACTAAGTACCGCGAGTGAGTGAGAAGGGATGCTTGAAAGGGGTCTAATTTTCAAGTGGAAATTCATTTAGTAAACACTTACTTATTAAGATCATTTTGCTTCCTTCCACAGGCTCATATCCTGGACAATTAGCACAGAATAATGAATATCCTCTTAAGGTTTTAGGACCTTATTTAAGCACATTATTGCCTCATACCTAAACTGAGATACCTAAACCTAAGACAAAATGGAAGTTGTATAAATAGCAGGTGTTTTAAGCAAACATAAGTATTACATATTAAAAATTTAACATTTTTTCTAAGATTTAATTATAAGCAATGCACCTGTTGAATGTAAACTCCTCAAGTGTTTCCATCTTGGTAAACCCAAAGCAGTATCAAGACACTCAACAAAGGTTAGTTGTTGTTCACTAAGGTAAAAGTACAAGTAGGTAGCATTCCACTAGTTAATTATGTGATCTTGATGTTCTCTTACTTTTACAGAAAATGAATAAATGGGACTGAATAATCTCCAAGACACATGTATAACTCTAATATTCTATGACTCTATTTTTATCTAGGCACTTAGAAAGGATCACACTTTCACTGAACTTTCTAGATCCTAGAATGAGTCATAATACTTCTGAGATGGAAAGACTGTAGGCCAGTGAGTTAACAACATTAGAATGGAAATTTATTAACTTGTTTATTATATCTTAACTTGATTTGAATAGTGAAAATAATGAATTGCATGGAATTTGAATTTCAAAACTGGAAACTGCAGGTGTAAATTGTGAGATCCCAACTATCAATTCTTGTGCCTGGATTGAAAAGCAGTCCCACACCACTTCATAAAAAGAGAACACCATCTAGTATAGAGGTAACAGTGGTTGTCATGGAGTGTGGGGTTCGGGGGGATGGACTTGGTACATAGCCTGCACAAATAAAGTGCACATATTAAGAATTTCCCAGCACAAAAATGCATGACTGCTTGTTTTTCTCAGGCTGTCATTTGTTCTGGGAGAATGGAAAGGATTTGACATCTTCAAGGCTAGGGTGTGTTTTAGTATCTGCCCAAATATCCAGGCTTAGAAATTTCCTTTGACCATGTCTCTACAGAGGTATCAAGCCATATCTAGGCCAGGGGATAGAGGAATAAAGCTTTGCAAAACCTCTCATAGCCCAACTTGTGTGAAGCTTCCATTGCAGCACAGTTGATAGACTAAGAATCCTTGTCCCCACTATGATCAGTGGGTGTTACTGGTACCAGGAAAAATTCCTCATTGACTGTCATTAAACCAGTTGGTCACTGGAGTAGACTGTTCTGTAGTTTTTTGGATACTTTCTCATTCTTTGCATATAGTATCTTGAAGCATTTATGGAGGCTCTATTTTCTCTTCTTTGTAAACGCTCTGTGTAGCACTTGGTTGCACAAAATCTCATCCAGTTTTGTATGTACTTCAAGTGTGTAGCTCTTGTCTCCTCCCACCAAGATTTACAACTCCTTAAGGACAGGGTCTGGGTATCTGCCTAGGTCCCTGATCCCACATAGCTTCTGAAGTATAGACATTAGGACTATCAGGGTGAAGGAAGTTTAGGTAATTTCTTTTTAGTTTTTCAAGATTGAAAGAGTGTTTTATTATTATGTTTATACAAAGACATGTTTAATATATTAAATATTTCTGTTTCGTTGCACTGTTGTTACTTTGGTTCTCTCTACTTCACACACACAGCCTTCTGTTGAACGATACAGAATTTTATAGAATCAATCACAAACTAAAGCTCACCTGTCCATTTTAAAATACTTTGTTGTCAGGAAGTATTCAATGAAAATCCTTCTTTGGAAGTCCTAGGTCCCCAATTTACATTTCTTAAGATTTTTTTAAGCACCTAAGTACCCATAGGAAACTGTAAAAAAGTCATTATAAAGACATGTTCCATTAACACATTAAAGAACATGTAATTTAAGGCAACTGTGTGGATATGGACATAGAAGAAAAAAGGAGAAAATAATATAATATATAAACCCCATTCTTTAAACTAGTCATGTCAAATATGAGTCAGGGATGGGAGAAATTTTGAGTGTGGGAAGCAAGATCATTTGGAAAAGACCATAGGGATAAGTGTCTTGGAAACTTGCAATCCACTTTCCATGGGATCGAAGAGAAGGCATTATTTCAAGAAATGCTTTGGGAATTGTGGAGGTATCAGAGATTATTTATATATGTAGAGAGAATCAGAAAACTGTTTAGAGGAAAAGGATGGAATTCCAAGGATATAATGTAGACTTAAAAAAACACACCGGAATCCCTACTCAGTAATAACTCACGTAGCGGAGCCACACAGCACGCTAACATCTTCCATTCGACCGGCACGAACTGAGCAACCACAATATGTCTGGCTCCACCCTGGGCACTCCAGTCCTTTATCTAAATGACACCCATTTGAAGGTGTAGTCATTAGACTTGTGAATAGGAGAAGGTGGTTATATTGGGGCATAAAGCTGCATATGGCCTGGCCTTCCCCCCAAGGAGCTTCACACATCCACACATGTGAAAGAGCCACTAAATGAAAAACACTACAGCAAACATTAGCTCTCAAGAACTTCAAAGGTTGAGTCATTCTGGAGAGTCTGCCAGTTATTCTGGACCTTGAAGAGGTTGTCCCTTAAAGCCTAGCATTAATGAAAACTAACCATTGACCTTAGATCCAATATGGTAGTTCCCTTGTATAGAACAATTTATTTTTTACACTAGAATCATTTGTACTTTATTGTACCTTCATTTTATGGTTTTTCTATCACCCCACCCCTCTTGTAATCAGTTTGTCAATGTACCTTTTGATTTGCAGATGCTTGTCTATCATGGGCTTGAGAGCAAACTAATCTTTTTTTTTTTTTAAAAGATTTATATGTTTATGCATACAAGCACTGGGGTACAGGCCAGAGTCACGGGAGGTGAGAGGATTCACCAGACAGAGTGGAGAGCAGAACAGGCAGACTGACTGAAGTACACTGCCGAGGGCAGCAGTGGGCGAGGCAGGAGAGGTCTGCTGCCCATGTGGGTCCCCTCCCTGGCCGGAAGCAGGGATCAAACTTGTGCTGCATGTGGGTCCCCTCCCTGGCCGGAAGCAGGGATCAAACTTGTGCTGCAGTGGCTGTGGTTTGCTTCATAGTGCCTTGCTTAACCCACTGCGCCACCAGGGAGGCCCTAGAACAAACTAATCTTAATAGCTTGGAATGTAAAACACCCAACAAATTAACCTTAAGTTAGTCTATGAATTTCCTCTCTTTGGAAATTCTTCTGATCTTTGAATTGATGGCTGAGCAACCCATCCTCTCCTTGCTTTATAACTTCTTATTTGATTATGTTCTGAAAATTGGTAAATCAAAAGAACTAAGGGCTGGATGGGTGAGGTATTATTACTAAACCTACTAAACTGAATATAATGGGCATTAAGTATTACAGGGGATAGTACCTATTAGCCTGCAAATATGTATTTAGGGACATCTGAAAGTGTTCTATTTATCTAATCATTGCTAATGGCTACTTTGGATCTATGACAGCAGAACATGTAAATATGGTTCTCCAGAGCTTTCTCAAGTTATGGTACTAGGCCATTGACTATAACAGCATCTTCAGAGAACAGGATTTCCGTGAAGCAAAGTCTGCAAGGTATAAATCAGGAGTTTCTTATTAGGTCACTTCAAGCTGCACTTTCAAAACCGAATGTCAAAACTTACCAGGAAATTTGGGTACCACGAAGATGTGAATATCAGTAAACATGAAAACCAAACATTGATACTTTTGAAAAATGAGAACAGGGTCAGCCTAGTTCCTTATGGGCAATAAATAGATAATAGGCAAGGAGAAGTCACTTAAAGAGAGTTTGTGCAGCCAAACCAAATAGACAGGCAAAGTTATGATAAACTAATTGACTATATAGTAAAATAGAAATTGCTGATCTTATCCAGAGGGAACACATACAATTCCAGTAATTTAAGGCCTACAGAGAAATGATTAACTTGGCTGATGAAAGCCGCCTCTTACACACTCCTCTATGATCTGACGTCCCATGAAGAGTCTCCTTGTCTTCTCCACATTACCCGTGGAGCACAGCACGGCTCACGAGCCCTGCCCAGTGCCTATATTACTCTGCTCAGCATCACGGAATGGGTGACTTAAAAGAACAGAAGCTCATTCTTTATTTTTAGTTGCTTCATTCTTAAAATTATTTAATTAATTTTTAACTGAGGTAATCCTGGGGTACCGCCATCAGCTATCACTACTATAGCACCCACCACCAACTCACCCATATTCCACCACCACAGACCATTCCCTTTTTGTTCTTGCCCCTTCCCACCCCTTCACCCCCTTGATGCTTCAGTTCTGTAGTCAACGATGAGGGTGAATTTTTCAGCTGAAAGAACAGAAATTTATTCTACCACTTTCTGGGGACCAGAAGTCCATCAGGGTATCAGCGGGATCACACCCCTCTGAAACCTGTAGGGACAGTCCTGCCTTGCTTCTGCCTAGGACCCTGAATCTTCCCTGGCTTCAGGCTGTGTGAGTCGCACCTCTGCCTCCACCATCACCTGGACTCTCCTCATGCCTTCCCGAGGTGTTTTCCTTCCTGTGTCTCACTGCTCTGTCCTACTGGGTGAAAGGCCCAACCTAATCCAACTGAGCTCATCTTAACTAATTACATATATATGGATCCTATTTCTAAATATGGTCCCATGTGAGGCACGGGGGTTAGGTCTTCAACCTATATTTTGGGGGAGGACCCAGTTCAGCCCTTCACGGCTCCTATTTCTTTGAGGAGAGTTTCCTGATTTGCTCTGCACTGTGCTTGTCCAACCTGTTTGTTGCTCTATGGCTTGGTCATTTGTGCCTGTGCCTTGCCGTGGGCCACCTCATATTGCTAGTGCTGTCTGTCTTGTCTCCCTAAATGTATTATAAACACTTTGATTGGTATAGAATTCTGACTCAAACTCATTTCCACAAGCACGTAAATCAGTGCTCCTAGAGCAACTTTAAGCTTTTCAGAACTTTTTGATGTATGTTCTCTAACACACTTCCTTCAGTGTCTCTGTGCAGTGGATTGGATCTCTGGCGTTATCCTCATTCAATGTCTGAGGGAGTTAGGACACAAAGAGAGGAACCCCAATAATGAGACCCATGATTTTGGCTAGTCCCAGTCACCTTTTTTTTTTTTTAAAGATTTATTTATTTATGCATACAAGCACTGGGGTACAGGCCAGAGGTGCGGAGAGGTGAAAGAATCCACCAGACAGAGCAGGGGGCAGAACAGGCAGATGGACTGAAACACACTGCTGAGGGGAGCAGCAGGCCAGGCAGGAGAGGTCTGCTGCGCCATGTGAGTCACCTCTCCAGCAGGCAGCAGGGATTGAACTCGTGTTGCAGTGACTGCAGTTTGCTTCATAGTGCGTTGCTTAACCCACTGCACCACCAGGGAGGGCCCCCCAGTCACCTTTTATTAAAAAACTTCTGCTTTCTCCTCACTTTCCCTATAACTTCATGAATAAGCCAGGAGTCCTTGTGGAAACAAAACCCTCCTCACTGAATGCAAAGTGAGTGAGAGCAGAGAGAGGGAAGTGTGTGGAGCTGAGTCAGCCTTTTCTTCCACATTCAGGATGGAAGAAAGCCCCAGCACCAGGCAGCTCCCCCTCCCTTTCCCTTATCAATTCCTGCTCTTTCTCCAGCAAAACAATGTGAAACTTCAACTTTTTCTAAACTTCTGACCTCACCTAATCTCAGTCTAAGTCCGCTGCTCCTCTTCTGTTCTGTTTAAATGAGATACTTCTCTTTACTTCTCACACTGTGGAACCTCCTCCCACAGCTTCCCACCTACCTTACCTGCTAGAAGTGGGTGAAGAGAAGAGGTGTGAGAGGGGCAGAGGTCAGGGCCGTCCTGACCGAGGGCCAGCTGGAGTGTGTGTGTCTCTGGAGGTACCACGCAGCCTTTGTGTGCACAAATTGGGGGGCAGTGTCCAACCCTGGGTGCCCTCAGGGTTCTAAGTAGCCCCTTTAGAGTAGGAGAGGGGCAGATGGAGGAGCCAAACTTAGGGACAGGCCTTATATGTGAAACCCTGCTGAGGGTGTCTCTCTCTCTCTTTCTCCCTGGTGCTCATATTTATGAGGGGTTAAAAAGTCATAATCAGCTTAGGGAAGATAGAGGAGGTATTCCTTGCTGGGAGGGGGAAAGAGAAATGAAGGGGAAGAGCAGAGAAGGGAGAAAGAAGGTAGAAGGAGAAGGAGGGAAGAGAGGAGGGAGAGAGGAAGGGAGCAAGAGAGAGAGGACTAGAGAGGGAGTGAGGAAAGGAAGGAGGTAGAACAAGAACAGAATGAAAGAAATAATGAAAATTGCTAAGAAAAAACCTTAACAACTTTCTCTGAGAAGTGGTATATGGAGTTAAAACGTGTTGTGATGTCTGCTATCCCTCCAAATGAATTCACTGTTATCTGGCTTTTTGACTCTGAATTCTCTGAATGCTGGAAACTTTTACCCACAGGCTGGGCATCATCCACTAGTAACTAGGAAGGTGACTTAATTTGAGAGAGAGATAGCTTGAGAGATAAAGTGTATCCACAATAATGGAAGAATTTAAGTTGAAGGCTCTCCAAGTTTAGAAGTACAATCTCCTTACCTAGGTGAGGAGCACTTCAAGGCACGAAGCAGGTGGCTCTTTGGAACTGAGTACAGGCCAGATATGCAGCTTGGACCCTTAGAGGAGCGAGAAGACCTAAATAAAAAGACGAGAGGAGCAAGACATGCATGGAGCAGACTATGTGCGCATCTACCCTCCTTACACATTATCTCTTCCTGTGTGTGCACACACACGTGCATGTGCACACATGCATGCACACACACGTGCGTGCTTGCTCACACATACACACACAGACTCTTCCAACACTCCAGGTCCAAGGTCTAGCTGCAAGCTGAGGAGGGAGCTCTGAGGAGGATCAGGGCAGGGCAACCCGACTGCTCTGGGTCAGATCTCATGCAAGGACCCCCTTGCAAAGGTGAACAAGGAGTCTTGAAAGAATAGGTCACAGGTGTTGAACCCTCCAGAAGCCTTAGGGCTGTAGAAGTAATAAGGATTTGTGCCTTGTGTCTTTGTGCTATGCTAATATGAGAAAATGGATCTGAGGTAATTAAAGGTCATTAGTTAGGAAAAGCCAGTCAAGCCCTGGAAGCCTGAGCCTGAGGGCACCCCACCTCCTTTGGGTGTACTGGCCGTCCCTCCTGCAAAGTGGAATGTGTTCATTGCTTCTCAGATGCTAATGTGCACATAGTCCCTGGGGACATTGTCACTGGGGAGATTCTGATGCAGTCCTTAAGGGGTGGGCTCTGATCCCAGCCGCCAGTTGTCCAGTTCACCCTTCTCCCTCAATGAGTAAAAGGTGCCTTCCTCTGGGCAGATGCAGCACTGAGAGTGACTTTGCAAAAGGCATCCTTTCCCACAGGACTCGCTGCTGATGACACTAGGAGTGGCAGTTCACTAAGCGTGGGCTTCAGCCCCTGCCTCCTCAGACAGTGCTCCTGAGCAGTGCACAGGCCGCCCAGCCGTGCAGGGCCATCCTGAGCACATAAACAACAATCTCCTGGACTTCGGCTAAGACAGCAGTGCTCACAGTCCACTAGAGGTGACCTGCGACTCTTGCTCCCTCATGGCACAACGCAGTCAAGCCCATCGGGGCGTCCTTTAGGACTCAGTTTTCCATAGGAATGTCTGTCTTACCCTGAAGACTGCCAGAATGATGTGGTGGAATGAGCAAAGTCATCCTCTATTAAAGAAGAATGTGAGACCCCTGACTCCCCACCCTCCAACACACCCTTTTTCAGTATAGAGTTCTAAGGGGGGACCCTCTGGTTCCCCATCCCCTGCTTCTGGAGTCCTTGCAGTCAGAGTTTTATTCCTCATGTCACATATTAATCGAGGATCTAAACTATTAAGCTCTTGTATGTACTCTCAGTACGTGATTATTAGCTGGTTTGCTCGAATCTTTTGTTTCTCATCAAATATTACTCCTTCTTTATAGGGATTCATAGATAAAGGCAAAGAGCCAAAGCCTGAAATTTCACTAAGCTGTGTATTTACCTTGGATGGCAGGATTCTGTGTGGTGCCGGACTCTGAAACGTTTTCTTAGCCACACCTCTACCTGGTGTGGTTACCTTGTTATATTCTGCCTATCACTGGGGAGAAATCCAAAATATTTATTTGTCTAGCAAGAGTTGCCAAATTCTTTCCTTTAAGGAGCTTAAGGTCAAGTTTGGTTAAGCAATGGAACCAGCTAGGAGAAGTACCTAGGCCAAACTTGACCTCAGCTGTCACCAGCTTTCTTTGAAGGTTTTGGTGCTGCTTACTCACATCTCTTCTGAGAAGAGACATAAAATTCTTATTTTTCTATGTAGCAAATTAAAAAGGTCAACCAAGTAAATACAAAATCCCTGGGCTTGGAAAACTGGAGGTTCAGTTTCTATGAACTGAACCTACTATCTTGCTCTCTCAGTTATACCTATATCGTGAGTGATCGAATGCAACTATGCAGATGATAGCTTTTGGTTCAAATTGAAGAGTTCATGAAGTTTGGTGGCCTTAGTAATTTTTTTTCCTCTCAAATTTACAGAGGTAAAACCCAAAAAATCCTGCATGATAAAATCCTGGAGCCAATTTGTACTTGAAGTTCTTTCATTTGGAATCTCTTTGTAAAAGTTAATGACATTGTATTTTAGTTCATAAATAATGAGTTGTAGATTTTAATAAATTTTAATTCCATTGCATTTTAGCCCCAACATTTAGATGCTGGATTCCCATCAATAACAAAAGGCCAACTGCCTAATTAGAAAATGGGAAATGATGTATAAACACTTTGCCCACAAAGGAAAATACAAATGGCTCTTAGGGAAAAGATCTCAGGTTCACTCATAATAAGGCCAATGCAAAGTAAAGCTCCTCAAAGTCACCATTCATCACCTGTTAGATTAACAAAGATCAGAAAGTTTGTTAACATACTCTGGATTATCTGCCAATAAACAGCTGATTATAAAGTATGGTACATCAATGCTATGATGTAATATGTAGCTGTAAACAGAGAAAACAAAATAAAACAAAGAATAAGGAAACTTCTCAATGTATCAATAATGGAGACTTTTGCAATATCCTGTCTTTTATGGTTAAAATATTGGATAGAGAGCAAGGTACAGATTGCGGTGTTCAGCTCATCATCTTTTGTTTGGATTGTATTAACAACTCATGTGGCTTTCTTCTCAGTTAAATACACCTGTCTTCTTGCTGAGTAGGACATGTCAGTTGTCACGTTTTTCTTTAGGGTGTGTTGATGTGGCGTGGGCAAAACTAGGAAGGCTGTGTTAACAGTATGGAAAGTTCCGGTGTGTTGAACATTGTGTGTTTCCCTCTCCCCTCCCTACCATGTCTGCTGTGGTGTGTGGTCTGGGGCTACTGCCCCTTCCCATCCACACTTGGAAGCCCCTAAGGCAGGGGTGTGGCTCACTGTTTAGGAGGGGCTTAGTCCTAGGATAAAGAATACTCGAAGGGGGAGGTGAGTATGGAGGCCTGGATCTTGTCCATAGCATCCACCTTGCAGAGTCCGAGGCATACCCTCCTGCCTCAGTTTACTCACAGGACAACAACATGAAGAACAGCAGACTCCAGCTTCAAGAGTGGGAAGCATCTAAGGCACCAGGCTGGATTGGGTAAGTTTGCTCAGAAAGTGGCTGAGAGGAGAAACAGAGGGGATCAAGATGACCTTGATTAAGCATCTGTAAGGTAAATGAGAGGTTATCAGGTTTTTCCGCCATCCCACCATTAATCTCGATGATGGACACCGGCGGTCCTGCACGCATGCCTAGTGGCGGGCACCTCGAGTGGGGTGTGGGCATGCGCAAGTGGGCGCACCTGCGCAGAGAGACTAGGTCTCTAAGGCTAGCGTCAGGGGACTCTACGAGGACTAGCTGAAGTGTGGCGGTGGAGGACGGTAGATAATATGAAAACGGCTTCGACAACAAGGAGACTGCTTGAACCGATGATGAAACTCCCCAGTCTGGGATGGTTGCAAGACAGCATCTCACTTGGACATACATTCTTAGCAAAGGAAGTTTTGTTGGCACTTGGCCATGGAGGGAGCTGCTAGAGTGTTGTTGGGAGGCTCTGTCTCCATTGTCCCAGACCCTCCTCTTCTCTGGCCTTGGACGTCTCCCACAGGTTGAAGTTTAGGCAGACAGGCCAAGCTGCTGGAGCCCACCCCCACAGTATGGGCTCCCACCTCCACCTAAGTGGCCTGGCTGTTGGAAGACTGGTGGCCGTTTTGTGCCCCACCGCAGAAGATGCACGCAGGCAGTGCAAGCTGCAGCGCATTGTGAGCATTTTACTGCCCGCCACCGGTGGCCCCACTGGCGCTCAGGCTGCGGGCAGGGGCTGGCAATGATGGCGGGCTGCAGTAGTTCTCCTGTCATGCTGCCTCAGGGCAGGCAGCCCCGCTGGGGATGCAGAGGCAAGGTTGCCCCGCACTAGAGGAGGCAACAGCTAGTCTCTGGGTCAGAGCTGCAGGAAGGAGTGTGGGGCCCCGCTGGGCCAGCTCCAATGCTATGGAGCCCTCCAGCTGCAGGCAGTAGAGACGCCCATGCATTTGGTACCTGGATGCTATGGGTCAATCAGGTGCAAGCTATGAACTGATGGGTAAGTGGGCCAATCAGACTTGTTTGTGCGGCACCCTGAAGGAGAAGACGGGGCAGGGCAGGGGCCAGTTTGGGACTTTCATGCTCACTCTGGGAAGGAGGCTGTTTCTGGCCTCTGAGGAGAGACTCAGACTCTCAGTCTCTCTCACAGAAGGATTCTGTTTCTGACCTCCAAAGAAAGCAAGAACATCCAGCAGCCAACCTCTGAAGAAAGAAGAGAAGCTGAAAAACTTCGCAGAGTTGGGGCTGGCTGCACCTGCCTCTGTGGCCGCCTGAAAGGAGCACCAAAGGCCCTGGCGGTCTGGTGTCTCAAAGAGCTGTTTGTTGTTGATGTGGGCTGACAGTTCACAAAGAGCTGTTAATGCGGTGCTTCTGATACCACCATCTCCTAGTGACCTGTGGTGACCAACATTACTGGCCAGTGCACCCCAGTGCTGTTGACAGGGGACCAGCACTCTGTGTCCAGCCACCTCTGAGCACTCTTAACCACTCCTGACCATCCAGCACCACCTCCCAGGGCTGCCTCCTCTGTTGCTGTCTGGCCCAGGTTCCAGTGCTGTCCTTCCCAAACTTCAGACTGTGGCTGGGCTGCTGCAGTCTCATCTCAGTGGCCCCACCTGAGAGCACCACCAGCGCCTGGGAGGACGCCATGAACTCCAGAGCAGCCTTTTGTTTGGGACTTCTGGACACTGTGGACACTAACTGAGGTGAGAGAGTGGGCCACATGTGGCCTTAGAAACTCTTTGTTTCATCTGTTTGTTAAATACCATCGTTGTTCCCCGAAACTCAGTGCTCTCACAACAGTGTGTGTGATTGGAGAACCCACAGTGACCTCCCCTCTATTGGGCTCTGTCCATGGGTGGTTAGAGCCTTGCAGTTTCCTTGGTCTTCACTAGTCAGCTAGTTAACCATGGCTTGCATTTAAGACTGAGTTTACAATCAGAAAGTTTGGTTTCTGATCCTACCTCCAACACTTGCTTATCTGTTTTTTTTAATCAGTTTTTTTTTTTTTACAAAAATATGAGTAACAATAGCATACGTCTACCTAGTGGAGTTGTGGCAAATGATTCTTCCAACATTTATTAACATTTATTTGGTTCCTCTGCACCTTCTTTATTTCCTTTACTCTAGGGATCTTTACTCTGGTTCTAGTATTCCTCTGAAAAACCAGAATCTTCTCAGTATCCCTTAGACATCCAGGACTAATGCCACTCCTTTTATTCCAAATCAAACGGATGGTGGAACCACAGCCATAAGGGCCTGCACTGATTTTGACCCTAAGAGCACATCAGCCAAAAATTTTGCTGAAGGTTAATTTATGCACAACTATAAACGTGGCTGACTTGAATGCCTGCATTTGGCATGTTAGAAGAAAGTCAAGAGGTTGACAATGATTTAGGAACATGGGAGCATCTGAGGACATATGTCACGCCTGCTTAGAGAGCTTGACTTCAGTTATTCAAGGGAGGTGGGACTTCCTTCAGGCCATCGGCCATTTGATATGGCTTCCAATAACCAGAGGCAGGTCTCATTCTCATTGGCTCTTACTAGTAGTAAGTGCTCAGAGGAAGGAGTGTCCTAAAGAAATAACAAAAGATGTTTTATGCCATTAATGGGTTCAGAGTCCTAGTTTTAGCCAATTGCAGACTATTCGATGTTATCTCTCAGTTTGGGTTTGTTTTCATTCTGCTTAAAATCATCCTCTTTGAAAAGGGGTTTATATGTACAGTGGCTTATGCTTTCAATGCCTTGGGTCTGGTGTGCAAATAAAATACTCAGTCTCAGTGTGTTCACCTGGAGAAAGATTTTATTAGGTAAATACAGCAGTAAGTCACCTTTTCATCTTCACATACAAGGATGTTCAGCTTTTTAATCACTATTTCTGCTTTACCAAAGGAAATGATGCACTTACCTCTCTGAGTTTTTCCTTGTGTGGGTTCACAGTAGGGAAAACATTCTTAGCAAGAGATAGGCCATTTGCTTAAAGATTTTCTGCATAGAGACATTAGGTTTTAACTTTGTTGGCAGAGCCAGGTAGCACATCTCAGATTAAAACTGGGTAAAAGTCAGCCATGCATGCCCCTAAGGAATGAAAAACTGAATTGGTGCCTAGTTACCCGGTATGAACCCACACTGCCCTGTTGAACAAAAGTGGCAAGAACAGATGTTTTGTTTCTGATCTCAAGGGAAAAGCATCCAGTCTTTCACCATTACGCATGGTCTAAGCTGTTTTTTTAGTCCATACCTTTAGCAGGTGGAAGTTCTCTGTTCCTAGCTGTTTATTGTTTTTATCATGAAAAGGTATTGAATTTTGTCAAATGCTTTTTCTATATCTATTATGATGATTATGTGATGTTTGGTCTTCCCTCATATATTTTTAGTTAGATTTGTGTTGTTCATTACAATGTTAGTTATAATCTATAGCCTCAAGGTACATTATTCCTTGAATGTATAGACTGCTTTGTTCACAATGGGGTCCTAGGTTATTTTGAAGTGATGCTGTAAACGTCAACAGGAAATGTCTATAATCACGAGTTACAGGTGGAATGTTTGCTGCTCTCTTTACTCTGTGAAGTGGGTTCTGTGCCAGCTTACATAGTCCTATGGAATCTTGGAGTCGGAAGGGAATCCATTAAAGTTAATGTAGTCTTTTGTCCAATGCAGGAATCTCCACAGTATCCTCAATCTTCAGTTTGGGATCTGCTCTTGGGAGTTAAAGTCTTTTGGAAAAGGGGCAAGACACTCTTCTATGAAGTGTCTCACAAAGACACGATTTGGAGTCTCTGTATTTAGTTATTTTCTAGACCAGGAGGAACTCAGCCTCCATCCTGACTACTGTGTAGCACTGGCCAAGTTCCAGCTCCATCGAGATTGTTTCCTTTTCTGTTCAACAGCAATGTGAATAATGATAGTAATAACATCCTACTGATCAGATCCCAGCTTCTCCAGAGATGTTGGGAGGCTCAATGATAAAATTTACAAGTAGACAACAAATATAAAATCCCAGTTATTAACATCAGATGACTTCGGTATTATTTGAAGCTCAAGGAATGGGCATTGATGCCTTAAAAAGGCAGGCCCCCTCTATTTATTTTAGTTCCTTAGAAGTGCAGGAGGGCAGAGCTCAGGGCAGCATCAGTTGCACCAGGTCTCAGCTGTGCACAAGTATTCTGTAGATACGCAGGTGGGAGTGAACCCTGAGTGAGCCTGGTGAACAGGTATAGTTGTAGGGTCCAGTGTAAGAGGATAGTCTGCAGCACCTCAAAGTCTGTTCCGGGGCCCAGCTCATTCCGGCACTCTGTTGTGCCCCACCCCTCCTGTGCACAGCCCTCACTCCTCAAGGAAACCATCTCCGCAGATCACTCTCGTTGCAACGTTGTGTTGGCTGCTGCATTTAAAATCTTCATGGAGATTATAACAACAACCCGACCAACAGCTCTGTGCTTCATTACCTTAGACATTATCTGTGTATTGACCTCCCCAAGAAGTTGGGGAAAGGAGCCCCTAAGCCTGGAGCTCTGCATGTCTCTTGTTCTTCTAGAACAGTTTGCATGCGATTTCCACATTGGCATTTTCTCTGAAGGAAAAGTGAATGTTCTTGTAATATTTGTGTTTCAGCAGATGGACCATTACCTCCAAGATGTCTGATTCTCCTCTCTTGCTTTTCCTTCTATTTAAAAACATCCTGGTCTAAGTAACCGTGGGCTTCCACCAGTTTAGACCATAAGCATACTTTTGAGGTGCCATGGAAGCATCTGAGCTAAGATCTCCCAGGCAGAATCAGCACTGTTGTCATAATTCACTTGGTTTCCCCTTTCAGATATTATGTTTTCATTAGACTAGCATAAGAAACTCTATTTGAACCGCTAAGAACCACTCCTCTTTCCTGGAGCTTCTGGAAGTTTGTGGAACCCTTTCCCTGCCTAGGAAATTACTTGGTGAGAAGAGGGCAGCAGAGGGCCCATCTGTTTGACCCACTGCCGCAGGCCCTGCTTCAAAAATAGCAAGTTACTGGGTTGGTCATGTCCCCTGGAACCTTTGCTCCCCTCAGGAAGGAGGTTGGCAGTTGTGTCTGTTACTCTGTTGCTGGCCAGCCTAGCCAGAGAACAGTCCAGCATTATAAGGAGCAGGCGCGTGGGGGCTGAGAGCTCTTGACAGGCCCTGAAGCTGACGGAGGGCACAAGTGTGCTGCAGGCAGTGCATCTGGGCCAGATCCCTTGCCAAAGATGACGGGTCATATTGTCTGCATGTTGCTACTTCGCCCTGACGGGGAGGAGTGGCGGTCTCTGGGTCAATGGGAGGTGTGGGGCTTTGTATATGTAACATTTCTTGGGAGCCCAAAGTTCCTAAACTCCGTTTCATCTTGACTTAAGGACCAAACTGGAGATGACTGATTTTCTTTCCATAACACTCAGGATCCTGTAAGTGCCCTGCAAATGAGACATTTCCAGAGCCTCCTGGCTCTGCTTGGTTAGCTCAACTGGCTGAAATCATACACAGCGCAGGCAGCGTGGCCTCCTCCTTGTGGGCCAGCTAGCTTCGCTCTGTTTTATGGCCATGACTGTGCCTCCTGGCTACGTTCTGATAAACCGTCATAGATCAGCTAATGCCAATAGAATGCCTAACACAGTACGCAGTTATGGTAGGTACATGATCCGTGTTTGCTCAACAAGTATAGGCAAATTCATCAGAGAAACCAAGAAGGACAATTATAAAAGTGATTTTAGAGACCATCCACTGTATCCCTCTTTAAAATTATTTGTCAAAGAAAAAGCAATTCAAGTCTCATTTGATTATTTACAGTTATATTTAAGTTTCTCAGTGGGAGGGCAAGGATTCTTTGTCTTTTTGTTCTTTCCGGCTCCCAGTTTCTGGAACCCAAATGGAACCCAAGTGTAGGTGCTCACGACTCTCCTCTGTAGGACTGGCCCTTCCCAAACATCGCACGGGACACAGAGGCTATCGGCATGGTAAGGTTTTGAGTAGAGCAGCCTATGATCTAGGAGAGAATTCACCCAGAGCAGTCCTGCTCCCCTGGGAACAAAGTCTCTGCAGGCAGGTGTGGGTGTGGGAGTGGAAGGAGGCCTGGCCTGCGGGGCTGCCACTTGAGCCGGTCCCTGCAAGCCCCCTTGGTGACAGAGCAAGGACCATTCCGAACTGTCAGTGACCAGGGGGCAGAACCAAAGACAAACCTTTCTGCTTTGGCGTAAGCCTGGTGCTGAGGAGCAAGAATTAGTGTGTAGAGCATGACACTGCTTTCCATCAGTGCAGGGGGTGGGGGAGAGGTCATCTGATTTAATAAGGACATCTAATTTCTAGAACAACATAAACTAGGGAGGACTTATCCCAGGTAAAGATCCTTTGGACTGTTCTCATGAGCAGATACAGTGACCTCTTGCCATTTGCAGCAACATGGATGGAACTGGAGGGGATTATGTGAAGTGAAATGTAAATGTCAGAAGGAAAAAGAGAAAAACTTGATGGTTTCATTCATGTGGAATATAAAGAAACACAGCAAAGGATAGAAGAAAACAAACCTTTGAAATCTGACCACAGAACTGAGATTACCAGGAGAGGGTGGGGCATTGCAGCCAAGGGGGGGCAGCCCAGTGGGCTGTGGTGAGGCCTAGGGGCACCCTGGTGGCAGGTGTGGTAATACGCAGCTAAGGGGGATGACCCTGTGCCTCTTTCAGTGTTGTAAACCAACCGAACCTCAATATGCTAAGTGAAACCATTCATGATTTTGCTTTTATTTAGAACCTAAAAATAAAACAGTGATGATAATAAATCAAGCTGGTAAATACAAAGAACAGAGTGGTGATTGCCACGAAGGAGGGAGTAAGGAAAGGGATAAAATGGGTGAAAGGGGCCAAAAGGTACAAACTCCCAGTTATGAGATAAATAAATCATGGGGATGTAATATGGTGACTGTAGTTAATAATACTGCATGGCATATATAAAAGTTAAAAGGAAATAAATGGGAAAATTATAGAAATCAGTCTCTGTATTATTAAATAGTGATCTATAAATGTAAATTTTCCAATCAAATAGATTGACAAGAATAGATTTTTTTAAAAAGAACTAATTATATGTGCTCTATAAGAGGTTGAAAGTGAAGGAATGAAAAAATATTCTATGCAAATAGTAACCACAAGAGAGGAGGGTGACTATACTAATATCAGACAAAATGGACTTTAAATCAAAAAAGATTACAATGAAAGGCCTTATAGCTTCTCTATGGATCTTTTTAAAATTATATAACAATTATAAGCATTTACACACCCAATAGACATCAAAATAGATGAAGCAAAATTAGACATAGGAAAAACAGACAGTTCTATAGTAATAGGTGAAAAGTTCACTATCCTATTCTCAATGATGAAGAAAACCACCGTATCATAAGGAAACAAACATCAAACAACACAATAAACTAATCCACTCAAACAGATATATCCAGAACATTCTATCCAACAGCATACTGGCCTGTACCCCAGTTCTTATATGCATAAATAAATCTTTAAACAAAAAACATATATTCTGAAGTGCACAGAAGACACTTCCCAGTATGGATTACATATTAGACCACAAATTAAGTCTCAGTGGATTTTAAAAGGTAGATTCATACAAATTATCTTCTCCAACTCAACTGAATAAAACTAGAAATCAAAAACCAGGAAAAAATTGCAAATTTTTGGAACTTAAACAATGCACCCTTAAGTAACCAATGGATCAAAGAAGAGATTACAAGAGAAATAAAAGGAAAAAAAGAATCCCTGGGGAAATGGCTAATTCTAGAAAAGGAGCAGGAAATATACAACGTGAACCTGGAAGGTGATGTGGTGCCAGAAAGTAGGAACAGTTCTTTTAAAAAAACCACATTGATGGGGTGACATCAGAGGGACACAGAGCTAGCTAAAAGGTCCTATGCGCCAAAGTTAGGACAATTTAGTCAATTAAATAAATCAGTAAGTTATAACCCAAATTACCAAGTGAACTTATATAAATTCATTTTGATAATAATAAACCCATAATCCAAGTCTTATCAGAAAAACATGAGACAACTTTCAACAGAAGTGTGCCCTGCAATATGCCTGCCCAATACTCCTCAAAACTCTCACTGTGGTTTTCAAACCCCAAGAGAGTGAGAATTTACAAGAGGAAGCTAAGGGGATATGAAGACTGAATGAAATGTAGTATCTTAGGTGGAATTCTGAAACCTCTAGGAAAATACTAAAGAAATCTAAATTTAAAAAAAAAGACTCCAGTTAATGAAATATCAGTATTGGTTTGTTATTTATTTCGAATGTACTGTAGTAATATACGATGCTAATAAGAAGAAACTGACTTTTTTTTTTTGCATATGAACATGTAATTCTTGTAGCCTTATTGTTGAAAAGACTATCCTTTCTCCATTGAATTTCCTTTGCTGCTCCTTAGCCGAAGATCAGTTGACTGTATTTGGAGGGTCTATTTCTAGACTCTCTAGTCTGTTCTACTGATCCATGTTGATATTCTTTTGCCAATGCTACAGTGTCTTGATCACTTGTAGCTTTATAAGTCTTGAAGTCAGGTAATATCAATACTTTGACTTTGTTCTTAGTGTTCTATTGACTATTCTGGGTCTTGTTTCCAGATTGTATTTCACCCTGCTAGTAGGGTGGTAGGGTGTGAGGGAGAAAGAAAGAGGCCAAAGGAATGTGATGGAGGATTGTTGGGGTGCTGGTAGTGGGTCAGGTGTGAAAGTATATAGTTGTAGAGGTTTGAACCTATAACTTCCAGAGCATATCCAAAGATGTAAACCTATTTTACCTCAATAAAAATAATTTTGGGGAAAAAAATCTACGGCAATCTGAGTAAGATATGGATTTTAATAACCAGTCTACATGTCTATAAAACACTGGAATTTAGCTTATTCTGAAACCCTCTTTTTATCCAAAAATTTTTAAAGAAATTTTTAAAAATTTACTTGTTTTTATGTAGAAGAACTGGGATATAGGCCAGAGGTGCAGGGGTTGAGAGAATTCACTAGAGACAGAGTGGGGACAGAACAGGTGGATCTACTGAAATGCACTGCTGAGGGAAGAAGTGGGCAAGGCAGGAGAGGTCTGCTGTGCCATGTGGGTCCACTCCCTGGCCGGGGATCGGACTCAAACTCATGCCCCAGTGGCTGGTGATAGCTTTATAGAGCTGAGACTTAACCCCTTGCACCACCAGAGAGGCCCCTTTAGTGGTGGTTGTATAGACTTTTTCCATTTACTGCTTCTTCCAGGACTGGGGATAGTCAACTGAAAACCAATCAATATATATTTCATTTTTGTTTTCTGTATAAATAGTTGTCTTATCTGAAATGACCTTTTTCCAAGAGCTAGTAGCCATAAATTTTTGCAGCTGGACATGTTTAGGAATGCCTCTTAGCTATTTTTGTTGATTTATTTTCTTGGTCTGTGTTCGTGCAATCCAGCTTTGGGCATGGAAGCAAGCAACCCTGGTCACTAGTTTTCCACCTCCAGAGATTTAAAATCAGGAGACATTGTTCCTTTTCTGTGGAAAGATCCCATATGGAATCCCCTAAGTTATAGCTCAGCCCAGGAGAACTGACTACGTCTAGGAAAATCAACTTTGGGGTACTTTTAATCCACATTCTCCCCTGAGTCTGTTTTGAAGTCTGTCTGTAAATCTGTTTGTCTGTCTATCTACCTATCTATCTTTACTGATCTATCTATCTAGCAATTATTTATCCTGTTAGCTAGCTTTACCTATAATCTATCATCCCAATATCCAATAATATGGTGATTATAGGTTATATCACAAAAATGCAAATACGATTTGCTATGTAGCTTCTTAGAAAAGCATATACGAAATAGATCAGTTGGCCACTGTACATGTTTAGTGATAGAAAGCAAAATTTGTGTGTATGTTTGGATAAAGATTAGACATTTTCTCAAAAAAGAGGAAAGTAAGCTGATAATTCTTAATGACCTGGTATATGCTGGATTTATAGCACTTAATCCTTAGAACAGCTCTGTAAATAAAACACTATTACCTCAATTTAGAGATGAAGAATCTGTCTCAGTAAGGTACAGTAATTTGCCTAAAGTCACACAATACAACCAGGATACAATCAAGGTTTTAGGACAGTCCTAAAGATAAAATCCATGTGATTTTTATTACATGATGATACATCTAGAGAAAGTAGGCAATTATTATGTTAGATTAAGGGCTCAGAGTTATAAGTTAAAAGTAAAATAAATGAGGATATTTTTGTCCCCTTCCATGTTCTCTAAATTATTATTCTGAGTTGGTGGGGAGGACATTGAATTCTACAATAGAAAGAACACATGGTTTCTTTGTCCTTTTGCTTCTAAAATAATGGTCTCTCTCTCTGGACATCCATTTCCCAGGCAACAATATACAAGTTCTGAGGTCTACAGACAAGACTCCCATAAAAAGAATGTAATAATTTAATGCCCAGAATGGAAGACAGGGCAATAAAGCAGTCAGTATGTGCAGAACTAAACTTAGAAATTTAGAAATAGAAAATTTTTTTTCATGTCTCCAGAATTCTTTCTCTTGCTTTTCTTTTTTGGTGACCCATTTTCTATATCACATGTTGTTTCTGTTGAAATTAATAAACATTCAAATTTGGAAAGAAATGATTCATGAAGTTTAATTCATTTCTTCCCCCAGAAACATCCATATTTTAGCTGAAGATGGATTCTTTATTTAAAAAAAAAAGATTTATGCATACAAGCAGTGAGGTACAGGCCAGAGGTGCAGGGGGTGAGAGGATCCACCAGAGATAGAGTGGGGAGCAGAACAGGCAGATCGACTGAAATACACTGCTGAGGGGAATGGGGCAAGGCAGGAGAGACCCCCTGGCCAGGGATCAAACTGGTGCTTCAGTGGCTGACAGATAGCTTCATAGTGCTGTGACTTAACCCCTTGTGCCACCAGGGAGATCCATGAAGATGGAATCTTAAGGCTCAAGAATGAACCTCTCAAGCAGCTGGTGTGAACCAGTAGCTGTCCATTGTCCCTGGAGTTCTTATTTCTCTTATGAATCCGAATTGGAACCTGTAGTGCTGATTTGATCCCATTTACCACCATGAAGGTTAATCTCTCCATCTACCAGAGGAGTAGCTGAAATGTGGAACAGGTGGGGAGATTTGTCTTCACCTCAGTTATTAGGCCAAGGAGAGCCCAAAGTCTCTCATAAAACCAGAGAGCTGGCGAGGGTTCTTTTGTTGCACCGAGGTCATCCATCATTCATAGCAGTTCCTCACCAAATAGCTGTCACTTTCACTGACAGAACACTCACATACCTCAATGACTTTTCAGGCATTGCTTATCTAAAATCTATGTCGCCTTGATAATTCCACCCAGGACAGGAAGAAAAAAAATCGAATTCTCTCTTCTGACCCACCTGGTCCTGACGTCCCTTTTCTAGGTTAAACATTTCTTAGTTTCGCCAACTCTTGTCATGTGGCTTTCTCAAAAGCCATGCAACATCCCACGTATGCGTTTCTGAGCTTGCTACGGTTTTCCTCAAAGTTGGGAGCTAAGGACCAAACTTCAGGTGCAATCTGGACTCATTCATTCATTCGCTATTCATTAGCAGACAGACTGGGTCATACTTCTCTGCTCAGTCCTGGGAAGGGACACTTAGTGCCATTGCTCAGGACACAGCACACTTTGGTGGGTGCCCAAGATGGAATTAGTTCTGGTATTTAGGGGTTTGTGGTCAACGAGCTCTTTAAAGTTCTTTCCCGTGGCCTCCTGCTATAGTGCCTACCTCACTCTCTTGCAAGCTGTTTCTCCGTGTGGGAAGCTGGCTCTGTTTTAGTGAAACCCATCCTGCTACTCTGGGGTGTGTGTCTGCACAGGCTCTTATAAAACTAATTTGGGTTGCGATGGGAACACCTTTCCTCAGATCCCAGTCCAGCTTTTGTTCCTTCCTGATGCCGAAGTTGACATGCCCCCGGTCTGCTCTGTAATAAAACCTAATCTCCAGGGCACGAGTTGTATCTCCATGGAAAGGTCAATCAGGAGCCAGTGAGAGGGGTGGTGAGCTCACACATGTCCCCAGAGGCTTCCACAGGCTGTGGAAAACTACCCTTTCTTCCCTCCTGGATTTGCACTCTTGTCCCCGCGCATCTGCGCACTTCACCTGCAGTTGAACTGGCTCAGGGGGGAAAACAGTCAACCAGGAATCGAGCACATGATCATGTCAAGGTCTCAAAGTCATTTCTTTTTTAAACACCTGGTTTTTTATTTTAAAGATTTTTTTTATTCTTTATGCATACGAGAGCTGGGGTTCAGGCCAGAATCACGGGAGGTGAAAGGATCCACCAGAGACAGAGTGGGGAGCAGAACAGGCAGATGTACTAAAATACGCTGCTGAGGGGAGCAGCGGGTGAGGCAGGAGAGGTCTGCTGCACCATGTGGGTCCCCTCCCTGGCCAATGTCAGGGATTGAACTTGTGCTGCAGCGGCTGTGGTTTTCTTCATAGTGTGTTGCTTAACCCACTGCGCCACCAGGGAGGCCCCTCAAAGTCATTTCTGGAGTTGAGCTTCTGGAAACATGAGCTGCAGGACTTTTACACCACTGGCACCTCCCATGTGCCTTCCCTTAGCCCAGCTGTCACCCCTTAGCCATTCTCTATCCCTTTTGCATTTGAAGATTTTGTTCTAGTGGAATTTCGTGATGTGAGAGTCTCATCTTCCCATTTACAGATAAGGAAAATTTTAAACCCAGAGGAATCATTTGTATGGGTCACACCAGGGGCTCTGAATATGTGTCCTAAATGTCCATCAGTTCGCCCTACCATTTCTACATTTCACCACAGCATTAAAGCCAGGAAGTTTGCTCCCCTGTCAGTGTCTCTTCACTAGTTCAGTCAGAAGTCCCTTGTGCTGATAGTCAGTGATGTGAGCTTCTCTTACAGGAGTGAGATGAAGATCATCTTATGAAGCTAAATGAACCCTGCTGTGTGCTTTTACCTGCTACAATTCCAGGACCACACTTGACATGCAAAATACAGAACCTGTGTGTATTAACCTCAGACCTTCCTCGAAGTGGGGGACACAAAAAGCATCAAGGATCTAAATATAAACAAGCTCCCAGCATGCAGTCAGGGAGAGATTCCAAACTTTTCCATGAGACAATGACATCGCTCCCACCTCCCAAGTTAATGTTCTGAATATTCTATGCATTCTTCTCTGTAAAAGAACAGGGCAGAGTTAATACATTTCCATTTTCAGACGTTGTTTAGGTCAGATTTAAGCTTTTTTGGCCTTGTGTTGGAGTTCTGGTGCCAACTCTGCATTGTTGCATGCAAATTTTTGTCCAAAACTGTGTTGTCACAGGCATATTCCTGCCCTCACCCCATGAGCCACTATCTACCTTACCCATCTCCACATAAAGATATTAAAAAAAAAGCTTCACGTTACCAATTTGGCAGAAGGAAGTGTAAGTGTTACATCGGAGTGAAGCCACTGCTTGATATTGACAGGTGGGTTGTCATGGAAGCGTTCAATGCCACCTGCTGCTCCCTGAGGTCATTCAAAGTCTGTGGCCTCAGGGCAGGTGAAATGGAGGCTAGACTTGAGGAAAAAGTGAGGATGGAATTTTCTGTCTTCCAGGGGCAAAGTGTGTGGTGCAGTCTGATGTGCGGGGCTGGAGGTCAGCCCGACATCAGTTCTGTGTGAAGGTTAATGGGAATGGTCTGAGTTTTCCTGGATTACAGAGGGCCTTTCAACGATGTCAGGAATTCCAAGAGCAGGAAACTTGATAAGAAAGTAAGAAAAGTGGAACATCTGTTCTCTGCAAAGAAAAAGAGCAAGTAAAAAATGACCCCAAAACACAAAGCCTACCCCTAACTCCTCCCTTCCTGGCTGGCTCCTCTAGCTCTCTCTTCTCCTGGCACCTGTGAGGTTAAACAACAAACCAGTTGAAAAGAAGTGAAGCAAGTGGCTTGCTTGGCAATGACCTGGGTGTTTGGATTTTTAAGAACCACAGATGCCTGGTCCCTACTTCCACATATTATGGTACAATTAGTGTACAGTACAGTCGTACAGTCAGTGACACATGCCTTTTTTTTTTTAGCCTTCTGAGAAATTTTTTTGCTTTTTTTAATATAAATTTTTTAAATTTACATATATTTGATATCAATTATAATCCCCATGTATTCCCCATCTCCATCTCGCCAGTGCACCATCACCTCAGTCCCCCATGCTCCCGTCTGCCCTCCACCCTTCCCCTCTTCCCTCCTCACCAAGTGTCCCCAGTTTGTCTTTGTCTTTTCATTTTTGGTTTTTGTTTCTTTCTTGTTATTATTATTATTGTTGTTCTTAGTCCTTTCCTTGATCCTTATTTGGTTCCCTTATATTCCTCCTAGGGGAGGAACCATCTGGTATTTTTCTCTTGCCTTCTGACTTACTTCGCTGAGCATAA
>JAGFMF010011638.1:2256954-2278439 GCA_019455555.1 Galemys pyrenaicus | reverse complement strand
TGTTTCTGGGCTTTCTATTCTATTCCATTGGTCTATGTGTCTGTTTTTGTTCCACTACCATGCAGTTTTTATGATTGTGGCTTTGTAGTAAAGTTTGAATCTGGAAGTGTGATCCCTCCACTTTCCTTTTTTCAGTTAGGAGAGCTTTGGCTATTCGAGGTTTTTTGTGTCTCCATATGAATTTCATCAGTTTTTTTCTATTTCTTTAAAGAATGACATTGAAATTTTTATTGGAATAGCATTGTATCTGTAGATTGCTTTTGGTAGGATGGCCATTTTGATGACGTTAATTCTTCCAATCCATGAGCAAGGGATATTTTTCCATTTCTTTGTATCTTCTTCTATTTCTTTTAGCAATGTTTTGTAATTTTCTTTGTAAAGGTCTTTCACCTCTTTTGTTCGATTTATTCCCAAGTATTTAAATTTTTTGGTTTCAATTATAAAGGGGATGGTTTTTTTTTTTATTTCTTCTTCTTCAGCTTGGTTGTATAAAGGAAGGCTCTGATTTTTGTATGTTGATTTTGTATCCTGCTACTTTGCTAAACCGGCCGATTAGCTTGATTAGATTTTCTGTAGGCTTTTGGGGTTCTCTATGTATATTTTCATATCGTCTGCAAATAGTGATAATTTTACTTCTTCTTTCCCTATTTGGATACCTTGTATACCTTTTTCTTGTCTTATTGCTCTGGCCAGGACTTCCAGTGTTATACTGAAAGCAGTGGTGAAAGAGGGCAGCCTTGTCTTGTTCCAGATCTTAGGGGGGAAAGGATTTTAGCTTTTCGCCATTAAGAATGATATTGGCTATGGGCTTGTCATAACATATGCCTTTTTAAAGGCCCCAGTGCAGCCAGTGCTTCTACCCATGGGCCTGATGGGCAGCCTGTGGAGAGAATTGGTATCTGAGACTAAGTGCTAATGGGCTTTCGCCTTCAAGAGAGCAAAATCAGCATTTATTCCCAATGCGCCATGGGTCTCTAGGCTTAGAAAAATATATAACATTCCTACAGTGATTTCAATGAGAAAATAGAACTTCCTCTGTGTCCCATCCCTTCTCTCAACCTATCATCCCCCCAATAAAGGGCTATGCCCATTGCTGGGCTGGTGAGAAACAGGTAGAAGAGGTCACACCCAGACCTACCCTCAAGCTCTCTCTAAATCTGTCCTACACTCCAGGTGGGACCCAGAGAAACCACAGGAATTAACGAAATAAGTTAAGGCCACATCTGGGTTCTTTGCAGAGGTGGGAAGAAGCTGAGATTCTTCTTTCCCTGCAAACTTCAGGTAAGCACTTTGGGGGGCCTGTGTGCAAGGCTTGCATGAAGGCCAAGTCTACGGCTAAACGAGTTTGTCATGTCCGAGGCTGAGCACCCCTGCCCATCTTCTTGGGCAGTAGCTCACTCTCAGCTTCAAAAAACAAGCTCTGGTCACACGTTCCTGGTGGCAGTGAGGGCAGTCTGGATGCCTGAGTGCAGAACCGACTCTGAGCATGGTCTCCCCCTCCACTCAGATTTCCTCCTTGCAAGAAATCATGGTGGTTGTGGCCCTGAACGTGACCAAGGAAAGGATCACATGGTTTAAAGGGACTCCCGTGGGCCTCACCCAGCCCCCTCCACAGTGGAGCTTCACCCTGCCCCCCTCCCCAGCAGCTGGCAATATTGGTGCAGTGAATCACAGCTGTGCCCTTCGGTGGCCAGCACCTTCCCCAGAAAAGCACTGCATCGCTCAAGGGTACTCTCACTTTCAGGAGGTGGCTGGTGCTGGGGCACAAGTGTCCACCCCCTTCCTCATTCTGCAGTACCGCAGCTTTGGAGAACCTGAAAAGACTGGGTGAAGCCTCAGCTGCACCTGCATGAAGAACCGGGTCCTCTCGCTCCTCACCCCTGCCCTCCTCACCCCCTAAGGAGCACCCCTGGGCATACTGTCAATAATCCTCCATCATAGGGTGACAGAGTGGAGGGACTTTCTCTTTAGGGGCACCTTCCCTTCTGGGGTCAGCTTTAAGATGCGGGCTATTCACATCACCCTAGAGAATGGCTTGCTTCACAGTGAGAAGGAAAACATCTTTGTCAGGTATAAATCTCTGAGTTATAGTTCCTCCTGCTGTAGCTCTGGCCACCTTATAAGGCCGAAGGGAGACCAGTGGGACCACTGGTGACAAAACCACAGTGACTCTAGAAAGCCGCACCTGAAGTAACTTGAGAGACAGACTGGAAAGGATTCCCAAATACCACAAACATGTGGTGTACACAGGGAGCTGTGGGGGAAGGCGGGATGAGGTGAGGGTGATACTGAAGGAAGATTGGAAAGGGGATAAGAAGAGGAGCTAGAACTTTCTTTAGAGACAAGAGATTTTTCCTTCATTTCTTGGATTAGTGACTTTCAATGGTTAAAAATTCCATATCTGTAAATTTACTGCAAGAACCTTTGTAATTTGAGAGCTGGTGGCCTTCCAGGGGAGGGGAACAGAGCTGGCCTTCTGTGCAAAGAGTTAAACCTCATGATGTGAACATGCTGTGAGAGGCCCCACCTGTGTGTACAATGTACTTAAAGGATTAGAGCAAACTTTGAAATTATGATATGTTTTACCTAGAGTAAGCACCTTTTTCTTTAAGCTTCTATTTCCTTGAAGGAGGGGGGAAGAAAACCATCAATTCTCTCAGGTAATCAAGGACATGAAACACTCAGCTGTGGGATTTCATGAAGGTTTAAGTGCAGACAGATGAAGGATGTGTTATTTTTATATTTTATTTTAAACCTATTTTCAATACTTGTGATTCCAATTCAAAGGTGTTGCTTGCAAGAGGTCTGTCTGCCCTGGAGGAAGGTGGCATTTTCAGGGCAAAGCAGGTGCCGGGGGCGTCACTGTCAAGTGGGGTGGTGGGAGGTGGAGGGGGGCACTTAAGAAAAATAGGCTGTGGTCTCTCTGCTCTCTTCAGGGTCTAAAAAAAATGTAGCTGATGGTCTTTATTTGAACAATAGGTATGCCTGGGTTGGAGCAGGTGATGGTTAAACTGAAGACAATTTCTTTCCCTACATGTGACTGACCAGGAGCAGAAGCCAGTTTAGAGAAGGAACATCCCCACCCACTGCTAAGCTACTGTTGTTCATTCCTGTCTCCGTAGATTTGTAGGACAGGTTGAGGAGAGGGGGATGTCCTCTAGAAGTTTTGTAGTCTTGACAGAACAGAAACTCACACATAGCTATGTCTAATAAAGACAGCACTTTATTTTAAAAACAAACATTGCCAAAAGTACTTAGAAAAATAAAGTTTGGTTGGGTTATTTTACTAAACTTCAAGTCATGAGCTTTTATATTGCAGATGGGGGCAGAGTTTATGATGCACGTGGAGAACCAAACCAACTGATCAAAACAGAAGCAGGCTATCCAGGGGACTGGCCCAGCACACCCCAGGGCCATCTTTCAGACAGCCTCATGCTAGCTTTTTAAGTGTTCTACCAGCTTAGATGTGGGTGAGTGACTGTTTCCCACCGGGGTGAGCAAGGTGGAGTCGCAAACCAAATGAATTTTCAATAAGAACTTCAGTTTTGCAACACAAATCACAATATACACAGTCAAATGTTTAATACTTGCAGAATTGCAGGTTGAAAGACTAAAATTCAGGGAATTGGCAGAACCAGGGGTTTCAGTAGAGTGAGAACCAAATGCTTCCTTAAAAGACCCGGAGAAAGCAGTGTAGGCCCCTCAGCCCTGTGCGTGTGTCAGCAGTGGCTGGCGCTGGATAATATGTCAACGTGGATCCCAA
The DNA here is from genome assembly GCA_019455555.1 of Galemys pyrenaicus. Taxonomy (NCBI): domain Eukaryota; kingdom Metazoa; phylum Chordata; class Mammalia; order Eulipotyphla; family Talpidae; genus Galemys; species Galemys pyrenaicus. The sequence goes on along the minus strand of JAGFMF010011638.1, from coordinate 2,274,676 downwards.
AGAATAGAAAGAGGGGTAACGGGCCAACTTTCTATCAGCTTTGGCAATTTTGCCCCCAACAATAAATTGGCCCTTTTAATAAAGGAAAGTTAAAAGGTTACTTATTAAACGGAGATAAGTAGTGGGATTAAGGAATTTCCAGGCCTCAGGGTACATCATCACTAACTGGCTTTTTGAATTCGATGAGTCTCCCCACCCCCCCTCCCCGTAGTAGGCCACCTGAGCTAACAGGATGAAAGCAGAAGGGTGGTCAGATTTCCCCTCTGCCCTCTGCTTACTGTCTCTGAAGTCACCAGGTGACTCATTTGGGGGATGCTATTTTTAAATAAGCAGTAAGCAGTTCCTGAAGAATTTGGACACGTTCTCTGTTTGATGGACCCCATTGTCATACTGTATTTCGAAAACTCCTTTTCCGAGCCTCTTCCTGATGTCAGCTCCTTCAGCTGGAGACTTGATCCAGATCACCTCTGCCCCCATCTCTGCACATGAGCCCTCTATTTCATTGCACAGCTCCCTGGGACCGGAACCTTCAGCCTGCCCTGTGTCCTTCCCTGGCATTTCTTACTTCCTCTGCCTGCAGGGACCCCACAAGCCTGTCAGACTTTGAACTGTAACAACCGAGTCACCACACAGTCCCACAAAAGCAGCAGGGAACTTCTAGAACTGTCAAGTTTTTAAATAGAATTTGAGATTTATATCTATGTATTTCTTAAAGAAATAAGAATTGCTAGTGTTAAAATATACAGGTCAAAAAAGTCCAAAATAGTCAAATCAGAATCAACCCCCCCATTTTTTTTTTTTTTTAAATCTAAGGAGATAAAGCTTCGGGGGAAAAATAGACCAGATCTCAGGCTAAATAAGGAAGGTGTATGTTAAGGGCAGCCAGACTAAAGTCTGGAGTGAAAAAGTCCTTCAGTGGGGAATTGCTATAAAAAAGGAACAAAAAATAAAGGGGGGAAGGAAAGAGCTTATAGTAAAGAATTATGTGATTTGTCATGGTGTCATATGAATTACAGCCTGAGAACTGCAGAAATCTTCTGATTCTAACTTCTCAGCCCCAGAGCAAAATGGTCCCGAAGAAGCTTATCTACCTTTTCTAATAATAAAAAAAAATATACTGCCCCCTCATTCCTGCATCGGTACAGGGCTGATGTCCTGAGGCCCAGGACTGGGACATGTGGAGATTCTTCTGGCATGGGCCCACCCCTTGCAGTAGAGTTCTGTTTATACAGCTTGTCTTAAAACCACTGTGTGTGCATCTTGTTCTACTTGGGCCACCCTGTAAATACTTACATTGGCGTACTATTTGAAAAGAAATAAGAAGCTTATATTTTCATCTCCTCCTACGCATCTCCATATCCCACTCCAATCCGTGCTGTTGCTCCATGTGTTTCTCTGTGGGACCCCTACACGTCCCTCACTCTCAAGGGGATGGAGAGAAACCCTGATGATGCTTCAAGGGCAACGAGGGGCTTTTGAACTTCAGTTCAGTAGGTGACCTCCTCCTTGGGCTGTCCTGGATCCCAGGTTTGTTCTTGCAGAGCCCATAGGAAGATAGCGTTGTGGGTGGGGAGTCCTCAGTGGACGCTCATGATATGGATGCAAACATCGGACAAGGTGCTGGAAAGCAGCCTTGACTTTGTCCCTCCCCCTTTCAAACAGATCTCTAAAAGCAAAAATGGCCTACATCGTGAGTTGGGGGAACTATTCAGATATTAACTTATTCATGGTCCCAGAGATCTCACTGCCCACCAGGGAAGAATCTGGGATTTCCATGCAAATCTCCAACAGTTTGGCCTGTGTGCCTCTTGCTCCCCAGTCTCCCTGACCTTGGCCCCTTAGGTCTTCCAGAGATACAACCTGGGAAAGGCAGTTTTTGACCACACCTGAGCTGGTGTTACCAGAAAGCTGGGCTCCAGCTCCCCAAGCAGTAAAGGTACGGGTAGTAGGGGTAACTGTTGTACATGGAGAAGAGGGACGCTCGGGAGAAGCCCTCCTCTTTCAGCATGGGCAAGGAAGAGTGCTTCTCCAGGTCTCCCAAGTCCGAGGTGAGCTGCTTCCGCTTGGTCTTATACCGTCTGTTCTGGAACCATATTTTCACTTGTGTCTCCGTGAGCTTGAGGTTCTTGGCCAGGTGAGCCCTTTCAGGAGCTGACAGGTACTTCTGGTGGCTGAACTTCCTCTCTAATTCAATGACCTGAGTGTGGGAGAAGGCAGCTCGGGAGCGCTTCTGCGGAGGCTTGGGGGCTTGGGGAAGGCTTGGGAGGGCGCCTGAAGTGTTTTCACAGTCTGATAGATAAGTCTCAAAGTGCCTATCTGGAAAGGAGAGGGAAGGAGGAGGGATGGGAAGGAAAACGTTACATGTTACCAGGGAAGAGAACAGAATTCAATCCACCCTTATCTTTTCAGTGAGTGAACAAACAGCCCACTGTCTTCTTGGATACATTTCACTTTTTTCACATGACTCCAGTACTCTCCGGAATAAGGAGTGAGACAATATGTATGTTTTGTATTAGTTTCTAATGGTCATCAAGAACCCAAAGTTAGAGGTGATTCGTGCTAGAATTTCCTGCCGTATCAATAGAATTAAATAGGGATTCTGGCCATGTGTGTGGAGAGGTGGGAGAAGGGAGGCAGCAAAGACTGAGAAATAAGATACCTGCTGGAGAGAAACGTGAAGGTATCCGGTGTTAACAGCCGGTGGAAGAGCGTGCTGTGTGATAGGAGGCGCAGACAGAGGGCAAGTTCATTCTCTGGCTTTAAGCCCCCTTTTCTTAAAGAGCTCTTAGGTCTCATAAGAAGTGATGGAAAAGAAAATCATCTGCCCTAAATGTTTCCAACTTTATTGCTGGAACCTTATGTTCCAACCTTATGTTTTCTGAAGACCTCAGGGAACTCTCAAATTGACTGCTTTCCTGCCATGATCAAGAAGCAATATTAATACGTCATTATCAGTAATTTATGTTAGTGACTGTAACTGCCAAGGAGTAACGTGGGGCCTGCTCCGAACAACGGTCGCGCAGGGAAGGGTGTCGAGGTTCGCTTCAGGGTCGCTGGAGAACTGGGGTCTCTGCAAGCGTGCTCGCTTTTGAGCCCCGGGACGCCAGGAGATAGCTGCGCCGGGCGAGGTCAGCCTGCGCTGCCCTTGATGAAGGGGCAGCAAAGCCACCGGGCCCAGCATCCTGGTCAGCCGAAAACCAGCCCTGCCGCCCGCGCAGGCCGGCCAGCCCCACAGCGGGACCCTCGCTCGACCCTAACCCTAACCCAGCCCGGCCCTAACCCTAACCCAGCCCGGTCTCACCTCCCCGCCGGCTTACCTGGCTCCGTCTCCGCTGGCGTGTCGGCCTCCCCCGACACGGTGCGAGGCCCAGCGCTCGGCTCCTGCTCAGGTTCCCGGGGGCGGCCTCCACCTCCCTCGGGCTCGGGCTCGGGCTCCGGCTCGGGCTCAGCCTCTGGGTCTCGCCTTGGTTCCGGCGGGGGCGGCGGCGGCGGCGGCGGCGGCGCAGGGGGCTGCAGCTCGGCGCCGTCCCGCAGGATGTCTTGGATGAGAAACGAGGTGAGCGGCTTGGACTGGATGGGCGGCGCTGGCGAGGGGCTGCAGACGGCCGTTCCCGCCTCTCCCGACCTCGGCTCGGGAGTCCTGAGCATCCTGGTCGCTCCAGTCCCGCGCCCGGCCGGGGCAGCCCCAGCCCAGGCAGCGCCCGCAGCTCCCGCAACACTTTCACTTTCCGTGGCCCCGCGCACTTATAGCCCCGAGCGCGCGGCGCGCCGCTTTCCCATTGGCTCCCGGGACCCGACGGCGCAGTGGATTGGCTGGCGGGCGCTCCAGGTAAGGAGGGCGGAAAAAGGCGAATCTGTCGCGCTGTTTTCCTCCCCCTCTTCCCTGGAAGATTCCTTTTCCTTCTCGCCATTGGTTCCCTCTATCCTCCTGTTTTCCCCAGGTGGAAGCGAAAATCTAAGTGGATTTCTTTTGCCCCAACACGCCAGACAAGTTTAAATGCTTCTGCAGGAATAATGATGCAGAAAAGAAATAATCTCTGGACCTCCTAGATTGTTAGAGACCCTTTACTCAGGAAGAGATGAGACAGTCACTACCGCCCCACTTCACAGATGAGAACTCTGCCTACGCCTTAATGATGAGAGTTGGGGGAGAGCTGGATCTACAGGAATCTATTAGGTTTCTCTAAGAGACATGACAGCGAAGGGCAGTACCTGATCGCAGACTGGATTCTGTACTAAATGTATTTGGGGAAAACAGATAAAAGTGGAATAAGAATAGTGGATTAAAGTGTCAAATCAATGCCACATTTACAGAAGTTAATAGAAATGAACTCTCAAGTATGTAGGGGCAAAGACGTATGATGTATGTTTCTTACCACCAAATTGTTTGTAAGCAGCAATGTAGATCCATAGAGCCTACCTGGTAAAACGAATAGGTTAAAATATTAACAATCTGGGGGTCTCCCAGGTGGTGCAGTGGGTTAAGCAACACACTATGAGGCAGACCGCAGCCACTGCAGCATGAGTTCAGTCCCTGCTGCCGGCCGGGGAGGGGACCCACATGGCGCGGCAGACCTCTCCTGCTGTGCCCGCTGCTCCCCTCAGCAGTGTACTTCTGTTGATCTGCCTGTTCTGCTCCCTGCTCTCTGTGGTGAATCCTCTCACCCCCCACACCTCTGTCCTGTACCCCAGTGCTTGTATGCATAAATCGATAAATCTTTAAAAAAAATATTAACAATCTGGGGAAAGGGCATGCCCATGTTTGTTTGAAATTTTCATGTATGCAACTCTTCTATCCATCCTGTCCAAGGAACCTTCCATTGGACTGGAAGGCTCTAGAGGATGGTCTGCTGGGAGGAGGGGCTTTTTTTGGGGATAAAGCAGCAACTGAAGGGACCCACCCTATGAAATGGGAAGGTCTTTAGCAGACATTTTCTTCTCATTTTTCATTTCAGTTTTTTGACACCTTCTTTTGAAATAGTTTTATTCACAGAAAATTACAAATCTGGTAATCCCAACTCTCCTCAATGATGACATATAATTGTAGTACAATATAGATACCAGGAAATTGACATTGAACCACAAACTCATTTTCATCATTTGGAAACCTGCATTCATTTGTGGGTGTAGCTTTGTGCAGTTGTATTGCATGCACATTGCATGCATGTACTGCATTGTGTCCCCACAATCAAGGGGTGGAATTATTCTATTAACTTCTGTAAATGTGACATTGATTTGACACTTTAATCCATTATTCTTATTCCACTTTTATCTGTTTCCCCCAAATACAGGACTGCCTGTGCTATCTCTTTACATTTCTCTACCCAAACCCCTTGTTTCCATCCCTAAACTCTGAACATTAACCTGTTCTCCCTCTCTATGGTTTTACCATTCAGAGAATATTACATAAGTAAATCAAATATCTTATTATACCTTATCATTCTATCAAGTTTCATCTTATCTTTTTATCTTATCATCTTATCATTTTTGAACTGGCTTTTTCCTTCAGCACTAAGCATAATGCCCCTGAAATCCACTCACATTGTTTCACATAGTAACACTTCATAGCTTTCTGTTGTTGTCTTGATATTATATTGCATGGATCTACTAGAGTTTGTTTAACCATTGACATACTGAGCTATAGCGGAGTTGCTTCCAGTTGTTATTATGAATGACAGTGCCATGAACACTAGTGTAAAGGTTTGTGTAAACAAGTGTTTTCATTTCTCTGGTATAAACATCCTGGAGTGCAACTGCTGGGAAGTATGGCAACTGCATGTTTAGTTTTGTAAGAAACTATGCAGATGGTTGGACCATCTTAGTTTTCCACATCTGCATCTGCATTGGGAATCATCACCTATTTTTTTTTATTTCAGCAGTGCTAACAGGTGTGTGATATTTCACTGTAATTTTATATTTTAGTTGAACTTCCCAAGTGGCTAATGATTTTTTTAAAAATTTTTTTGGTGTGTGTAGAAGAACTAGGATGTAGGCTAGAGGAGCAGGAGTGAGAGGACTCACCAGAAACAGAGTGGGAAGCAGAACAGATGGATGTACTGAAATACACTGCTGACAGGAGCAGACAGGAGAGGTCTGCTGCACCATATATAGGTCAGCTCCCTGGCTGGGGATTGAACCCAGACCTTCCCGGTGATAGCGAACCCCTAGGCCACCAGGAGGCCTGATATTGAGTATCTTTTCATGTGCTTCTTGCAGTCTATATCTTTTCTTTGTGAAATATCTGTTCAAATCTTTTGCTCATATTATAATTGGATTTTGTTTTTTGCTGTTGAGTTTTGATATCTTCTATATAAGCCTTTGTTGACTATATGGTTTGCAAATATTTTCTCCTGATATGTAGCTTGTCTCTTCCTCTTTTTAACAGTATATTTTCGAGCACAAGTTTTTAATTTTAATGAAGTTAAAATTTTTTTTCAGCTTATAAATTTCGCTCCTGGTGTCAGGGCTGCACTCTTTGTTTATGCCTAGTACTGAGGATGTTCTCTCGTGCTATCTTCTAAAATGTTTATATTTTATTTTAAAATTCATGATCTATTCTTAATTACTTTTTGTATATGATGTGAGGTTTTTGTTGAAATACTGGGTGGTATTTCAAATCAGTGCAAAAATGTGGATTATTTAATAACTAGTACTGCTATTTGGGACACATAAAGTCCTGTTCTTATAACAAAATAAATCTCAGATGGCATAAAGATTTAAAACACGTGGGCCTCCCTGGTGGCACAGTGGGTTAAGCACTGCACTATGAAGCAAACCGCAGCCACTGTAGAATGAGTTCGATCCCTGCTGCCGGCCAGGGGGGTGACCCACATGGCACAGCAGACCTCTCCTGCCTCGCCCGCTGTTCCCCTCAGCAGTGTACTTCTGTTAATCTGCCTGTTCTGCTCCCCACTCTGTCTCTGATGAATCCTTTCACCCCTCCCCGCCACTTCTGGCCTGTACCCCAGTGCTTGTATGCATAAATAAATAAATCTTTATAAAAAAAAGATTTAAAACATGCACTGGCACGTGAAGAAAAAAAATTTAATCATACTCTCACTGGAGAAATGCAAATCAAAATCACATTGAGGTACCCCCTTCCACCTATCAGAATGGTAAAGGTTAAAAAGATGGATAATATCCCGTGTTCGTGGGGCGTGGGGAAACAATATCTCCCACACTGTTGGAGGAAGAGTGAATCAATTTTGGATATTTGGATGACAACCTATCAGCTGTCAAAATTAAAAATGGATGTATCCTTTAACACAGATATTCCAGGCTTAGAGATTTACCCTAAAATATACAAAGACACATTTTACTCACTTGGGAACATATCCTCAGTTTGGTCAGAGACTGATTCAACTTGCAAAAAAATGTTATAGAGTGAACCTGTCATGTAAAATAAATAGTTAAAAATTATCTGTATCGTAGTTTGCATTTTAACATACAGAACACATCTGGAAGTGAAGCCAGAGGCCTCGCCCCAGAGCACTGTTTGCAGCACTGTAAGCCCAGCCAGTGGTGGGCATTTCACCACCTTTACGGGTGGCCCCCCTGGGGTCCGGGCTGCAGGCAGTGATGACAGTGATAATGGTTCCCTTACCACAACCCCCCAGGACCGGCAGCCCCTAGGTCAGAGCTGAGTGTGGATCCCACTGGGCCAGCTCCATTGCTGTGGCTCCCTCCAGCTGCAGCAGTAGAGAGGCCTGGAATTGGTGCCTGGATTATGGGATGGACTGGTCAGGTGCAAACTATGAGCTGGTTAGTGCTACGGCCCTACCAGCCATAGGATTGAAAATGGGCCAATCAGACGACTAGGTGGGAGACCCTGAAAGAGAATGGAAAACGGCACCACCACCTTGGGACGCACGTTCTGACATACTCTGTTCCAGAGAGTGACTCTGTTCCCGACCTCCAAAAGAAGAAAGAATTCAGTAGCTGACCTCCAAAGGAAGAAGAGAAGCCGAAATCTTTGCAGAGAAGTAAAGAGCTTCACAGAGGCCGGGGGTAACCACACTTGCCTCCAGTCTGCTTCTAGCATTGCCCAAGAGCCAAAGGCCCAAGGCCTGGTATCTCAGAGCTATCTGTTGTTGGTGTGGCCCAACAACTCACAAAGAGCTGTAATGCTGGTGTAACTTACACTGCTGCCTAGTGACCAGCACTACTGGTCAGTGCTGTCCAGCACCGTTAACAGGTGATTGTTGCTCTGTGTTCAGGTCATTTTTGATATCTGTTAACATGGTGTATCTGTTCTTCTGGCACTGTCTCCCAGAGCTGCTACCCCTGTTGTCTGGTCCAGTGTCTGGCGCTGTGCATCTCGACCTTCAGACCTTGTCTATCGGCTGCTGTGTGTCCTCTCAGGGGCCCTCCTCTGAGCCCCACCAGCTGTAGGGAGTTGGATCCTGGCCTGCTGCTTGCACATGCGCCATGAGCTCTGGGCCCTTGTTGGCTGGTGGTGCCATCTTGGACAGGTGGCTTTTGTTTGAGACTTCTGGACACTGTGAGCACTATCTGGGGTGAGACAGCCAGCCACCTGTGGCCTTAGAAAGTCTTTGTTTCCTCTATTTGGTGTTTATTGATGCATTTATGCATAGCATATAAGCAGTAGAGTACAGGCTAGAGGTGTGGTGGGGGTGAGAGGGATCATCAGAGACAGAGTGGGGAGCAGAACAGGCAGATCGACTGGAATACACTGATGAGGGGGGCAGCAGGCAAGACAGCAGAGGTCTGCTGCACCATGTGGGGTCCCCTCCCTGGCCAGGGCCAGGGCCAGGGATCGAACTGTGCTGCAGTGGCTGTGGTTTGCTTCATAGTGCGGTGCTTAATGCATTGCACCACCAGGGAGGTCCCTCCCCCATTTGTTAAATAAACCCCATTGTTGTTCCCTGAGCCAGAGAGGTCTCGCAGTTCTGCACAGATGAAGAACCCAGGCAGCGACCTGTACTCTCTTGGACACTGTCCCTTGGAGGGCCATCGCCCTGCTAGAGCTCTCTTTCAGGAGGCTGTGAATATCTCAGTAGAGCAGAGTGTGAAGATAACAGACTGGGAGAAGGGGAAAGGAGAATGGAACTTTTCTTTGCACCAGTTTATAATTTTGAAAAGTTAAAGTTTTTGAGCTGGCATTGAGTCTGAGCTTCCCTCCTCAGCACTTTCCCTCACCTCACTCAATAGTGCTTCTTTTGTGCTTTTTATTTTGTAAAATATAAAAAGGGGGGTGTCCCAATGGAGTCCTTTTAAGTATAAGAAGGGGAAGAATCAAGAAGGCATGAGAACTGGTTTGGAGTGATGGGGGAGAGAAAGGCTCACTGGCGTTTGCTGGCTTTGAAGATGGCCAGGTCCAGGGGAGTGAGCCAAGGAGTGTGGGCGCTTCTGGAAGCTGAAAAGGGCAAGAAATGGGGTCTTACCGAAGCCTCCAGAACCCCGCTGACTTCTTGAGGTTCACCTAACAGAACTCTTGAATTTCTGACATCTAGACTTATAGGATAATGATTTTGTGTTTCCAGCTGCTAACTTTGTGAATTTGTCACAATAGCAATAAAAAGCACAGGCACTTATTAAAGGATTTAGAAATGATGAGGAAGGCTTATCAGTTCTGTCTTGATTGTATGACTATAAACCTTGTTCCTGTTTTGAAGTTAAAATTTGTGTTTAGACCCACAATCCCATCTACTCATTACAGTTTTATACATCAAAACTTTCTTTACATATTTCCTTCTAGTCTTCAGCTATATCTGATATGGTATCATTTTATATCCTACCTTTCCCTCCCAATTTTTTATATATATCGTTAGCACTTACATGTAGTTCCACTGCATAATTCAGAAGTCAACTATAATCAATTAAAGGACAGACTGAAAGGACCTCGGAATAAAAGATTTCTTGGGTTTCTAGGACTGAAGCTGATGTTTACAAAGACTGCAGAACTGTAATTAGAAGTCAAGTCTCATGACCCACCCACCCAAACACCTTTCTATTCCAGCACTGAACATCCTCTCTCACTCCCGCCCCGCCTGCCCTCCCTCCCCCCTCCCTTCCTCCCTCTCTCCTGAGCGCTTCTCTCCTCTCCTACATGGGAGCAGGGTGGGCAGAGCCATCAAAGAGAGATCGATGAAACCACCCTCCACAACACTGGCCTGGACCCTGGGCACCTGCCCTCCAGCGTGGCCGAAGGCTTTTATCCCTGTAATAGTGCTCGTTGCCCTACATTTTCCCATGAGGCATTTGGGTTAAAATTACTGTCATGTGTTAACAGGAAACACTATGTGCGTTGGGCGACAAGTTAGGTTACCACAGCTATTTACATAATGGTGTGAATTAGTCAGACTTTTCCAGCCGGTGGTTGGCAGAATGCAGAACAGCAGGGCCTGAGAAACTCGGCATGAGAGAGGAGCTGGACCGCAGCCTCCAGGCCCAAAAAGCCACTGCTCTCAGACTTTGGGGTCTGCATTTCTAGCAAGCTCCCTAGTGAGGAGTGACGACAGTTTGTTGGTTCAAGGCCCGCAGAGCCCGCAGAGCCCCAGTGAGCAGCAAGGAGCTGGGGCTGGAGCAGCTCTGTGAGGTGGAGGACGCTGTGCTGTGCGGATGGGGAGAGACTGCTGCAGACCACATGACCTGCTGTCTTGTCTCTGGGGGGCTCTGGACCTCGGGTGTTCCTGTGCCCTTTGACTCACTCAGAAACTCCAAAACCCTTCTTGTTTCAGACCCCATCCCTGCCCTAAGGCCCCTCTCCCTCTACCCCAAGACCCTTTGAAAAAGTCTGTTCTTCACTTTGTAATTGTTTGCAGTTTGCCCCGCAGGCCTTTCTGTATGGCAAGAGGGGTAGGATGTTGAGAAACTTTTGTCACAGATAATAACACAGCCTCATTATGCCCCTTATGTATCCTCGTCCCTAAAAAAGTCATAGGGGAAGATTTATTGAGGAATAGGAACCCAGGAATATTTTGCTAAAGGTGCCCTATCACCTCCCGTCTGCCCCCTCTGGGGCTGCTGGTGCCCCCAAGGCTGTGAGCCTGCCTCAGCCCAAGGCTCCCTGAGCTCTAGCTGGGTGGCCCACTCCCTCCAGGTCTGGTCTGCTCAACAGCTTAACTGAGGCCGCACAGGGACACACACGGGGGCTGTTTGTCTAGGGGGAAACTCTGAGCTTCCCATACCACTTTGGCTGACAGAGCAATTTGAGACCTGCCCTCACACTCTCCCTCCTGCTCTCACTCCCACCCCCACCCCCACAGCTGAGCAGGCTGTGATAGACTCCCTGTGCCCCAGAGGGATGGTATCCAGGGTGGCAACCATCTGAGGAGGGACAGAGCCAACTTCCGGGCATGGAAGTGGCGGTGACATGTCCCCACTTGGTGATGGGTGGAGCCCTGGCTCTGCTTGACTCCCCAGAGGTTCTACGGACCCCTGTGACTACAAGGGACCTGAGGACCCAGAGAGGCTATTCACAAAGAAAACTGCTTTCTTCCAGACCCTCAGAATAGGGTTTCTCTGACTGACTGTTTCCTGAAAATTTTTTAGGACAACATAATCACAGCCCGCTGGGCAGGGAGGGAATCACCAGCCAGGGCTTTGCCTTTGACCGGTGGTAACCTGGCCCTGTGGGAGAGAGTCAGAGGAAACCATGGCAGTCTTCTCACAGTTCATAAGGGAGGTGGCCCAGGCACTGGAGGGGGAGGGGCATGGACAGGTACTTCTAGACCCTGCTGCACCACCCTGATGTCTGAAATGCTTTGGTCATCACAAACATTTCCATCCCATTCTTACATTTCTCTTACAAGAGCTTCCCACTCTTCTGAAGGAGTTGTGGGGGAGGGGGATAGAGGAGGAGGGGGAGCAGAGAATAATCTGGAAGGTATAGAGAAAGGCTGTGCCAGGGAGAGGAAGGTGTCCAGAACCAGGAGGCCCTGTGGCAATTCTATTTGAAAATTGCAGTCTAATTTACTAGCAGTGTTTGCTTTACCAGTCCTTCAGAGTTAGTTCTAAACCTAGATAGTTATATTTTAGCTTCACAAGTTCAAACCCGAGGGAGGATTTGCAAATAGGATGAGTGGGTTTATATTCAGACCTTATAACTTACAGGTCGTGTACCCTCGGCTGAGTCCCTCACTCGCCTTAGTTTCTTCACCTGTGTGAGAATAATATGTTAAATGATACATGTATGTACTGGAAAGCACCTTGTGGATCTCTTAGCCAACAGTGTCACTGATGTTACCATTAATACTCATCCCATGGAGACCATGGCCAAAGGCTGGTGGCTGAGGAGACCTTCACCTGCTTCACTGTCTTCTGTCCATTCCCAATTGTCAGTATCCAAATAGCAAGGCCAAGGATTTGACCTGGAAAACAAATCTGAAACATTGCTCAAAACCAAACAGTTGGCCTGCGTGGAGGCCCAAGGAAATGAGGAAATTCCTTTCATTACCAACCACCCCTCCAACAGTGGAAAACTGGAGGCAATGGTGTCCCCTAGTGGGTAGTTGAAGTCCTGCAAGCTATGGCTGCAAGTCACTTTCTAGGTTCTATTATCTTATCTCCAACACAAATATTTCTGGTTACATGTAATGTGCTTATAAGACTTGGAAGGCAGATGTCTCCAGTGGAGGCAGAGCCCCCTGGAATCTCTATGATCTTTTACATTCTAACATGTGAAGGTGCTCATTAGGTCCCTGATAACTCTGAGTTTGCGATGGTGATATCAGGATTAGGAAGACACCGAAATATGCAGAGAACACATGTCTGCTGGAGGCTCGGTCATTTGCAAATACAAGTACATATTTAGTTAGCTAAATAACAATAAGGAACAGCAGCTGGAATGCCTATGGGCCAACAACAGAATATAATAGAAGGTGAGATTTGGAGTTTCAACTTCTCCCTTCATCTTTAGTAGTGGGGTTTTGGATGCATTTCTTAATTGCTGAGCCTTAGGGTCTAATTTGGAATCTCAATGGTGGCGCAGTGGGTTAAGCACTGCACTGTGATGCAACTGCAGTCACTGCAGCACGAGTTCAATCCCCGGCCAGGGAAGGGACCCACCGGTGCAGCAGACCTCTCCTGTCTCACCCGCTGCTCCCCTCAGCAGTGTATGTCAGTAGATCTGCCTATTCTGCTCCCCACTCTGTCTCTGGTGAACCCTCTCACCGCCCCCCCTCACCTCTGGCCTGTGCCCCAGTCCTTATATGCATAAATAAATAAATATTTTTTAAAAATTTTGGAGTTTTGTTGGACTCCTTGGATACCGGAATTTAGAGAGCAATTGGACAGTCCTGAGCACTTAGTGAACTTAGTACACACTTGTCATTTCTCACTGCCCACTGACAAGGCACCTCTTCAACCACCTCCCGCCATTCCTCCAATGCTGGCACTCAACCACACCATTAGAAAAAACCCATGGAGTGCTCCATGCCTGCCTGGGTTGCCATGTGCTAGCAAAGAAGTGGAAAGGGAGCAGTAAAAAGAAAACTGACAAGGAGTGGTGAGAAGACAGGGTGAGGACATTCAGAGTGGATTTGAAAATTAACACTGAGCCTGGACACGTGTACCCTCCTAGCCCAGACTGTTGTCTTCCAGCACACACCCAACAAAATGTGCTTGTATAGCAACAAAAGACGTGCACAGGAATGTTCACAGCAACGCTGATGATAATCGCCCCGAATCAAAGCAGCCCGGTGTGCAGACTCAGTGAGGAGATAAGCCCCCCACTGAGCAGAACATTTATGTTCACGCCATAGAAAACTGAGCAGCAGCGGTAAGAATGAAGGAAATAGCAACTGCCCACAATGACACAAATGCAACTCACAAACATAAAAATGTTGAGTGGAGGGAGCCAGACAACAGAATAGATACATGATGGCACTGCTGTAATGTTCAAAACCAGGCAGACTTAACCTATGGTTTTATTTATTTATTTTTTTGCTTAATAAACTTTTTTAAGAGTAGTTTTATGTCCATGGAAAAAGGGAATGATCAGAACAGTGATTTCCATGTATCTACTGTTTCCATCCAGGTATACAACCTCCTCCCCAGAACAAGACAGGCATTAAAATAAATTGTATTCACATTGGTGCAGCACTATAAGGAAAGTTCATAGACTACATTAGGGTTTACTTTAGGTGCTTAACCTGTGGTTTTAGAAGTCAAGCTAGAGGGCCTCCCTGGTTGCGCAGGGGTTAAAGTCTCAGTGCTATCAAGCTATCAGCAGCCACTGCAGCATGAATTTGACCCACACAGTGCAGCAGACTTCTCCTGTCTCTCTGTCTTTGGTGAATCCTCTCAACTGCCCCCCTCCCTGCCTCTGTAGCCTACACCCAGGTCTTGAATGCATAAATAAAAACAAAAACAAATCTTTATTTAAAAATAGTCAAACTAGTATTTCTCTTTGGGGGTAGATGACAATAACGGGGTGTGAGGGAGCTTCTTGGGGGATCTTAATATTCTGTTTCTCGATCTGGATGCTGATTGCCAGAGAAATTCACTTTGTGAAATTCAATTTAGCTGTATGTGTTAATTTTGTTGTATGTCCACTTTTCTCTGTATGTGACATTTCAGTAAAATCTATAAAAATAAATAGGGTTAAGTTGATTTCCTTGCCAAGAGGCCTATGAACTTACTGCAGAGCAAGTAGAGAAATGATCGCTAGAAGCAGAATGAAATTTGTGTTATAATAGGGCCTAAACCATGAATGGTGGGAGCAGAAAATCCTGACCCAGAAGCTCAGGGTGGCCTTCTTCAGGAGGTGGCGTTTGAACTGGGTCCCAGGGACCAAAAGGAAAACCACGCTTAGGGTGCTTAGGGGAGCCAGTGTTATTTTCTCTGTGTGTTTTTTCTCCAAGCCTAACTGACACACAGCATTCTGCATTCCCAGGTGCGCGTGTCATACGTTGACATTTGTGTGCCTTGCACAGTGATCACCACCACAAATCTACTTCCTGTCTAAGCAGTTTTTCAACTTTGTGACACTGTATTAATGCTATGGGCCCAGGTTCTGCACTCCATTCAGGTAACTTACTGATTTTATAACTGGAAATCCATGCATCCCCAACCTGCCAAACTCCTCTTTGATGATGTTTTCCTGGGTCACTTGGCTTGATTTATTCTCCTCTCAATGTCTGTTGTATTTCCACTGGCTGGTCTTCTTGTTGCCTGCATCCTTTACCAGCTGAGATACATGTTTGTCTACTCTACCAAAGGCCAAAATAACAGTGGCTTAAACAGCACAAGTGTTGTTTTTTCTCTCACATAATACTCAGCAAAACTGATAAAATGGTTTCATAGTCCTGGGGACCCAGGCTCCTTCCATCTCGTTGCTCTGTCATAATCTTATGCTCTGTCATAAGATAGCTGCAACTGCTCCTGCCATTTCATGTGTAATCCAGCCAGCAGCAGGAAGAGAAGTGGAGGGAAGGTCTCAACCATTGAAAACTGCATCCTGGCAGTGGCACACATCACTTCTGTTTACATCTACTTACATCTGTTCAGTCAGAATTTAGTTACTTTGCTACCCCTAGATGCAAGTGAGTTTGGGAAATAAAAGTTAGCTAGAAGGCTGTGTGCTTAACTAAAACTCGGAGTTACTGAAGAGGAAATTGAATGAGGCATTGAATAATAGCTGGAGGTCTGCTGCACTTCTCCAGTTTAAAAGCATCTTCTGGGTGAGAACTCTATGTTTAGACATTCACTGATCTAAATGAGTGACTTATATGCATATAGCAAATGTTCTCTGGTTTTCCCTGTAGTTGGTGCAGAGTCTCTGGTCTGGCCCACTGTTCTCTTTTTAAGATTTGTTTTTATTTATGCACTCAAGAACTGGGGTGTAGGCCAGAGGTACAGAGGATTCACCAGAGACATAGTGGGGAGCAGAATAGGTAGATCTACTGAAATAACTGCTGAGGGGAGCAGTGGGTGTGACAGGTGAGGTATGCTGCGCTGTGTGGATTAGCTCCCTGGCTGGGGATCAAACTCATGCTGCAGTGGCTGGTGATAGATTGATAGCACTGAGACTTTAACCCCTGCACCACCAGGGAGTCCCCTCGCCTGCTGTTTTCTCACCTTGTTGAAGACGAGGACTCTAATGCATCCTATGTCTCTCTGGTCCTGTAAATCTTTTTACGAATGTTATGCTGGTAACGTATGTACTCCCACAATGCTCAACTAACTGTTCATTGACACTTACTAACGTTTGCCCACTGGGAAAAGGCTAGAATAAAAGGCTAGAAGGACTCTTTTTTCACCATGGCCAACCCCCTGAATGATAGAAATTCTTTTGGGCCATGTTTTCAGAGCTCTGATGACCCCTGCCAGGAATGAGATCCCTACCACAGATAGGCTGAGTTTCTTCTAGAGAATTCTGACTACCATGGAATGAGGTCAGAGTCTGGGTCTTTAATGCAGACCATGCAGGAAGCCAAATGGCAACCAGTCATTTGAACAATCAACAAAAGACATGGAGTCCCGACTCTGTGACAGTGACAGGGTGCGTTGGAAACAGACTAGAATGTGAAGCAGACACGAGGCTGATGGTTCAGGAGGGACAGTAACACAGAAGGAAAATACATTACAACGGAGGAAGTCCACGGTGCTCCAGGGGCAGGCACTGGTCTTGGAGGGGGTGGGCTCCTGGGGAGGCGTTGGGAGCTCAAAGTAGAACTGGAGGCAGGAGCCATTAAGGAAAGGAATCACCTTTGCCTCGCTAAAGTCCTGACTTAGGGTACAGGATTCCAATTTCCTGTACCCTTCGGTTTCATGTTGCGCTGGTGATGGGAAGTCGGAGGAGTAATGCGGCATGGGTGGTAAGGAAGCAAAATGACTGAGACCAGCTTATAGGGACCGAGTTAGGAAGCACTCTGAGGTCTGCAGCCAGGGCTGCTGGGCGTATCTTTGCTTTTCTTACAGTGGAATCTGGACTGTGTCACCAAGAGCACATCCTTCTCAGTGTGAGGGTGGGGGGACTTGCTGGAGTCTAAACAGAGAGTCAGGGAGGAAGAGAGTGACTTCCCTGGGAGCTCTGTACTGCTGTGGGGAAGTGGGGGGAGGTGGAACTGTACAGAGGAACAGCTCAGAGCTGAAGTCTCCCTCTGCACTCTCAGAAGCTGGCCATCTGAACGCATGAATCAGCATCTCCCAGGGCTCAGAATGCAGGGGGGTAGTGTGGGGAGAAATATGGGCAAAGGAAAGCAAATAGAATTTTAAGTATTATTTGCCTATAGTGTCTGAAGACAGTCACACAGTCCTGCCTCACCCACCCCCACCCCCACCCTCTCTGGCATCTTGCTTTTCTCCTGGGAACAAGAGAAAATCATGTCTCTCAATAGCCCCTTGATTTGCATGAGGACTTGAACTCCCGGTTATCTGGGAAGCAGCAGAGGGCTAGAGGGCTGGTCTAGTCTGGTCTGGTACCAACTCACAGTGTGCTCTCACCTGCCTGACCCTCAGCGTCTTCTGTAGACTGGATCAAAATCCTCACAGGGAGTGGTGAGCACAGGGATGTACAAAAGCCCGAAGGGTGGACCAGCGCAGGTGCTATATTTTGCATAAGTAGGAAACTGTTCAAGGTTGTAGCTTTCTTTTAAAAAAAAAAAATTGGGCCTCCCTGGTGGCGCAGTGGGTTAAGCAACGCACTGTGAAGCAGACTGCAGCCGCTGCAGCACGAGTTCGATCCCTGCTGCCAGCCAGGGAGGGGACCCACATGGCGCTGCAGACCTCTCCTGCTGTGCCCGCTGCTCCCCTCAGC
>JAGFMF010011638.1:2232792-2253252 GCA_019455555.1 Galemys pyrenaicus | reverse complement strand
TCCCCCCCCTGGCCGGCAGCAGGGATCGAACTCGTGCTGCAGTGGCTGCGGTTTGCTTCATAGTGCATTGCTTAACCCACTGCGCCACCAGGGGAGGCCCTGCAAGGCATTTCTAAATGCACTTTTATAAACAGTGAAAATGGAGTAACAAAAAAGATGAAAATGAAAAGAAGGACGTGGCAGTAAGAAAACTATGAACAACTATTTTCTTTAAACATGTAAACTTTAAGAGGTAGAAGATGTCAATAGTCAGGCCTATTTTACATAAACCAAGCAGCCTCTGTTTCACACCAGGGTGTATTTAGAAATGAGAAAATGCAGATCCAGAATATTTTAGTTAAATATTATAATTTATTGAGTAACAAAATTTAACTTTTGACAAGTTAATGATCTAGGGGTTGAAGTGGCAGAACTTATGCTGTCTAAAAAGACAATGCAGGAAACAGCAAGAACCCCAACTTTCCTATTAGGGGCTGCTGAAGACAAATTTCCCCTTTGACCCTAAGCTCCCATTAATTTCAATTGTCAGTTCTTGTGACGTCTGACATTTTGGGGAAGGGAGTCGATGATCCCTAAGTTTCCCCTTTCAGTCTTCTTATCTGTTAGGATTTATGGCCACATAGGGGCCTCCGTCCTGAAATGAAACTTAGAAATCCATTGTGTTGTGAAAGAATCTAAAAGGGGAGGGGGTAGAGAAGAAATCAGGTAACTTTTCCTCTGGCTGAGTCCCCTCTGCTTCTTAGGGAATCCTTTGTGTGCTGAGATCTCAGAACATCTGGGTTTCACTTTTATGTTAATTTGAAGTTGTTTAGAGCAAGCAAGAGAGAAGTGGATGAATTCTAATGAACCACATGCGCATGTACACACAATTATACTTAGTGTATTTACTCAGATGCTGCACTGTATACAGGAGAAAAAATGCAGTGATGGGGAAGGGGAGAACCAGGCTGTAAAGAGGTACCTTCTGGAGAGCGACTGTGGCTCCAAGAAAGGGTGCTCCGTGGGATTAATACTGAGACCCTGGGAAGCATCTGTCCGAGGTGGGTGGGGATTTTAAACACCCCAGGGGGGCGTGGGTCCCCAAATCGTGCCTCTTTCTGATCCCCAGTCTTTCTATTCCCGGCTCTACGACCGGTTCTCATTCCTCTTTCACTGCTCTCCTCCGCCCAGTTGCCTTCAGTTGGAGGGCAGAGTTCCTCTAGAACACCCCCACAGCCCCCACACCCCCACAGCCCCCAAAGCCCTGCGCCTGCTGCCCACAAATTAAAGGCTCTCTGGGTTTGAGGTCTTGGGACTGCAGGACACCGCCAGGCCAGCCGCTCGCCTTCCCCTTCCAGAGCACTGCTCGGTGGGAGGCTGGTGTAGTCCCTGTATGCCTCTTGGGGAAGAATGACCCCAGGACCTTCGGCGGGTGGCTCCACATGGCAGTTCACAGTCCCAGAAGGATCGACGGGAAAGAGACGCCCCTTAGGAGCGCCACTTCCCTCAGCGGCAACCCCTTATCCCCTTATGCCGCAGGGACCCGTTGGCCGAGAGGCGGGAGAAGCTCCTAGCCCAGCAGAAAATCGCTGATCCAGACTCCTCACCAGGCCCTGACCCCCTGCAGCGTGGCCGTGGCGGGCAGGTGGTCCTGGGGGCTGCTGCTCCCACTGCCCGCTCCGAAGCCGGCGCTCGCCAAGCTTGCAGGCGGTGCGGATCCCGGGGGCGCGCCCAAGTAGCTGCTGCCGTAGCCCGTATGGTAAGGCGCGCCGGGGAAGCCTCCGTAGCAAGAGTAGGGTGCCCCGACCGCACCGTAGGAGCTCGGGAAGACGGGTGCGCCCGGGGCCAGGCAGGGCTTGCCGTCCCGGACCAGCACCGGTACCGCCACCCGGCGCGGCGCTAGCGGCCGGCCGGCCAGCTCCAGAGACTTGTCCTGGCGCTGTCTCTTGCACTTGTAGCGCCGGTTCTGGAACCAGATCTTGACCTGCGTGGACGTGAGCTGCAGCGCGCTGGCCAGGTGCTCCCGCTCCGGCGCCGAGAGGTACCGCTGCAGCTTGAAGCGCCGTTCCAGCTCCAGCACCTGCGCCTGGGAGAAGAGCACGCGCGGCTTGCGCCGGGACCGCGCTCGGGGCTGCTCGGCCGGGGTGCCCCGCGCGCTGTCGCTGCCGTGGCCCTCCGAGAGCTCCGGCACCGCCGTCCCGCCGGGAAGGGACGAGGCTGCGCCCAGGCCAGGCTCTAAAAGCACAGGGAGGAACATCGTCAGCGCCCGCTTTAAGGCTCCCCGCACAACTCCTACTCTGTTCCAGAAACCAAGGTACCTCGGGGCTGCGAGCCTGCCGCGGGCGCCTCATTCTCTCCTTGCTGCTGGTCCCGCATCCCGGTCCCAGGCGGGTCTGAATGTTCCCTTACCCCCAGCTCCGTGGCTTTTGTACCTGCTGGCGTATTTGCAAATTGTGACTCCGAGGCTTCTGTGTACAGTCGTTTCCCACGAGGTAGACTTTAGATCGAGGGGAAGACAGTTTCATTTTCTTCTTTGGAATGAGTGTGTGTAGGTGAGGGGGTGGGAGGCGGCTCGCCTGATCCTAATTGAAAGTGCAATCACTTTAGCTGTAAAGATCAAGGTGAGTGTGGGGATTCACCAGTCACTTGGGGGCTGACTTTTATGAGGAGTGTGTGGGGCAGAGCGCATCGGGTCTGGGTGACATGTCTGCTGGGGGAGTCCTGTCCCTCCTTACCTTCGTGGGACTGTACCCATCACCGCATGGGGTTCCATGCCCAGGGGCGAGTCTCCCACTTGGCCCTGCCTTTGAGCACAGCTTTGCCTTGGGTATTCAAGTGCCCATGGGTACCAGGGAATCACATTTTTCCATGGATGTGAGGCTATAATCCAAATGAACAAACCAGAAGCAAAAGGAAGTATTTTCTGACTCCTGACTCCAGAAACTGAAGTTGTCTTGGAGGAACATGAAATTTGGATCCATATTTGGCTTTTTAAAAGGTGTCTCTTGCTCCTTTGGAGTCTCCCTGGCAAACAGGTGACCTCTTCTTCCCTGGGGCAGGGTGGGGACCAGCCCCTCATCCACCAAATGGGGCGGCCAGAGTGGGTAGGTTAAAACTGGGTGGAGACCCCAGCTGCTGATGTTGTCCCAGAATCAGGAACCTTGCAAGATGCAATTTCTCCCTCCCGTGTTCCCACCTCTCCTCGTCTTGACTTGAGCTGTTTCAATCCAAGGGCAGGTAGAGAGGAAGCGTTGAGTTTTTATGAAAACTCGTGCCAGGAGAAAACCAGAAGTGTGGAAGGGATACATGCTCTTGGTGAGAGTGGAGGACAAACCTAGTTAGAGCCGGCTTGGAACAAAATTCCAAACCCCATCCTCATTGGCACTACCTCCTGGGGCTGTTTTGGTACTGAAAGTTTAAAGAAATAAAAATCTTTCTTAAGGAAAGTGTCAGAGAAACTAAGGACATCTCACCTGGCAAAGAAAAAATATTGAGGAGGTTTCTATGCAAACAGAAAAGTAACAACTGACCTTTGGTGATGCCCTGGAACAAACAGAACTGCATTTGAAGTTGTGGACCACACAGAAAGACGAGCCTGCTTGGCACTCAGCAGGTGCCAGCACGCATATACCCCTAGTCACAGTACTAAGAGTCAGTACTCTCACTGGGCAGCAAGGTGGATGGGTCACCGTCTGAGGCTGAGGGAGTTAGGGGTTCGTCAGGACTCTCCTCTGGGGCTCAGATTGCTGCTCTCCTGCCTGGACCTGGTTCTCAGAGTGCTGGGCTAGTCCCTTCTCCCTGTAGGGACCACGCAGAGAAGGAAAGCTCTTCCACCAGTCTTCAGCTGCGAGGGAGACCTGTGCTCCCGGAAGCTTGACCCTTGCTTGGTGTCCAATGGAATGTGAATTTGTCTGCACTGCCGTGGCTGCCGCTGGGACATGGAGTGTTTAGAGTCCGCTGCAGAAAACCCACAGGCTTCTTCAAGTGCAAGGAAAAGTTGAACATCCTCCAGGCTCCTGGAGTCGGTAACTAACCAGCCTGAAAGTCAGAGACTGCACTGCATCTTGGCTCTGTTTCATTTATTTGGTTACTTCGAGCCTTGGATAGAGGGACTTCCGCACAGCCTGAGAGATGAAGGACTCCTAACCCCAACCCACACACCCCGAGATGCTAGGGGGTTTGAGGGGTGGAATGGTGGCTTTGGAGGCTCTGGATGGAGGCACATGGGTTTGGTGGGATGCAGGTGATTTTTCCAGGCCTCTCCCATGGGAAGCTTTCCAGGTTGCCTGAGTCAACCCAGCACCACTCCCACTCCCCACTACCCCCTGCCCATCCAGCCTGCTGGACTCAATTGTTGGGCCTCACTGACAGCACAGGCGGTTGTGCCCATTGGAAACCAGGCAACTGGGCCCATGGCAGACCAGGCGGCTGGACCCAGACACAAAGGACACTTGTGGCCATTGCTCCAAGGGTACTCCAAGGACTCACACCCCTCCCCAAGGTCACCTTGCTACTTCTCCCTTTAGGAAAGAAGGACGACTGGGCCAGCCAGGCCTCTCGCCAGGCCCCAGGGAAAAACTGGCCTGGATTCACTTCCAGAGGGCCCAGATGTTGTAGGTCAGGGAGGGGGCATTTTAGAACTTTTAAATTGACTTTTTTAAAATGGATGCTGCCTTCACTTTGGGGGGACAATTTTGAGGTGGCAGGGAAGGGTGGTAGTGATGGGATGCTGACAGATGGGATACTGTCAGCAAGAGAAGCGGAGTTCCTGGGAGTTGTAACCTGGGTGCTGCCTTTGTGTGGGAGTCAGAGGACAGACAGTGGGAACAGAGACCCCCTTAGATTCGGGACACTATTTTCATTAGGGGCTAGTGAAGGTCGCTGGGTGTCTGAGGAGGGCAGCAGGAGAGGCTAAGAGGCCTGTCTTTTGGACTTTCCAGTGAGGGGAGTGGGCCTAAGCCTTAGTGTCACAAGACAGGGAGACCTGGTAAGCTTGTGCCATGCCAAGCCCCACTCCCCTGATCCCCGGTTGGGAGCCAAGCCCCGGCACATACTCACGTGGCTCGCACACCAGCTGCTGCTCAGGCATCCCTGTTACAGGGGGCTCACACTCATCTTGCCTTCCGTTGCCGCCAGCACCACTACTGCAGTCGTGAAACTCTGACCCTCCCGGTTCTGGGTTCAGTCCCCAGGGCTGAGCGCTCTCCCGGCAGCTTTGTGCCCCCTGCAGCAGCAAGGCCTGGGGCCCCTTCAGCTCAAGTTCCAACCTTAGGATGTCATTGACCGAAAACAGGGTGGAATTGCCAGGGCTCAGAAGCATCCCTAGTGCGGAGGGGGAGGGAGTGGAGAGTTCTGGGTTTCCAACAGGCGCGCTGCCTAGGGCTTCCAGTCTGCTCCCCACGGATGCAGCAGACCCAAACCTCGGGACAGACGCCCAGCTCCCCTGCCTGCACCTTCCTTTGGGCCATTCCTGCCCGTTGGGTGACCACGACCCAGTGATGAGACCGCTGACCGCCATTGGCTCACGTAGAAACCACGTGCCAAGTGCCTTCCACCCTGGTGGTCGCTTTCTTCCCCCGTCCTTCCAATTCCTTTCTTCTCCCAGTCAGGTTTGGTTCCTAGTGATGGTCCTCAAAAGCCAGGAAAACGGAAGAGAGCACGGTGGGCTCCTATCTTGGTGGATAGAGTACAGACCCTGGCTTGGGGCCATCCCGGGTGTGCTGGGGTGGGGAGGTGTGGGACCGGAGTGGAGGTACAGGAATGGGGTGGAGCCTTCCGTAGGCGGGTAGATGCATCTGCTCCGCCTACGTAGCTCAACTCTTGAACACTGAGGGGGAGAGTGTTGGGCTCCTGAGGGAACTGAGGAGCACACGGGAGTCTTACTGGGCAAGGACCTGGGGCCAGGGATGGGGGACTTCTTCCCCAAGCGAGGCTAGATCGCTAGGGAAAAATGAGGGTCCCGACAGGTGGAAAAGTCTCCCTTAGTCCCACACCAGGGTCTCAGGACCCAGGATCTGCCACTTCCCACCGGTAGCATCTCAACCCTGGGAGTGAAGAAGGGGGCTGGGAACGTTAATGGGCAGTGGGTGGTCCCTAGTCTGCTTATAGGCTTCCTCAGTGGTTGGGTGGGAGGGAAGGGAATAGCTCTGTCCCCCTGCAAGAGGGTGTCAGACAGGCAACCCTGGCTCTTTAAGTCACTAAGTTCCTTCTCCTTTTCCTACTCTCGCTCCCCATAGTGATTGTTGCGCTGTGTGTGTGTGTGTGAATACTCGGCACCAGCCTAGGGGTGGGAAATTTTGACCAGCATTAGATTTCAGAAAACTCCTTTAACACAGCGGAGACAAGCCAAGGGGGCACTGCAGTGCAGGGGTTTAGGAGCATGAAGAAGGAATGGGCACACCTAGACCTGGCCTGGGCTCTAGCACCTGTGGGCTCTTGCGCACAGCAGCCTGGTAGGATGGTCCTGAGAATGAAGTGAGATGTGTAGGAAACTGGTAACGAATGGCCAGTGCGCTCACTGTTCTGCTCCGTGGATCAAGAATATGTGGTGGCTGATCAGCCCCAGGGAGGAGTTGTAAGGATTAAAAAATATTTTTTTATAAAAATGAGATGTTGCTAGTCTTTGGGGTGGGGGTTCAGAGCAAATAGTTCTTAAATAAACCTCCTTAGGTGAGTTCAATTTTGCTAGGACTTTGCTAGAACTGGGCATTATTTTCCCTGAAACTCAGCTAAACTGAACTCATTCCCTCGAGCTAGTAGATGCAAAATTTTGGCAAGTTTGACAGTTAAGTGAACTCATGATTTCTCATATGTTGCATCACATAACCTTTATATACATGTTTCTAGCTTTTTTATTTTTTTCCAGGCAGGAGCTGGGATCAAAGAGGTTAAGCCATTCCAATCTCAGTCCACCTTGTCAATGGCAGGCGCCCTACCTGTTTTCCCCAAACAGGATGTCTTTCCTGTAAAGATAGCCATTTCCCCCCTCAGAGATGTAGAAATCTTGCGATGGCCCATCCATTAATTTTTGATAGTAAAAAGGCACTATATACACTTTGGGAAAAAGAAAACAATACATCCAGAGATAACTTATCACATCCTTCTCTCTATATTATTTTTCCTTGCAAAGATGAGCTCATAGAATATATGTAAGTCTATATACTTTAATTTTTCATTATAACCATGTGCAGCATTTCATGAAAGAGTTTTGGAAATGTGTTTTAGAATCACACTGTAATAGTCTGTGTTTGGTTATGTTTATATTTTTATAAACTATTTTTTCCATGATTGTAAATAATGCTTTAGAGAACATCTTTGTGCCTTCATCCTTGTCAACGTTTCGGATCATTTCCTCAGGATAAATGTGTAAAAAAAAAAAACCCACAAAACAGTAATGAATCAAGTATTTTCATGCTCATAGATCCTCCCCCTCCTCCCTAGGAAAATACTATATTGTCTTCTCCTACCCCCAGAGGTGAAAGTGAGTGTCCCTTAGGCTGGTGTTTTCAACAATCACTGACATCCAGAAAAAGCAAATTTAGAGTCTTCATTCCAAGGACACTGAGTTGCAGTCCACCTGCTGGGTCCCAGGGGCTAGGCTTGGTCACTGAGCTGTAAAACCTTCCAGGGCTCTTTTCTTGGGAGACCGTGGACTGTCCAGCTGTGTGCAGTGGTAGAAGAAAGGGGTTTGGGGAGAGACTTGACATCAGAAGTCTTGAATTCAAATCTGACTCCCAGATCCCCAGTATTGAGTTTCTGACCTAGTTTGTGGCAAGGGTCAAAGGAAAGAGGCGCTTACGGGGTTGCTTGGGCTAAGCTGGAGCCGAGCCGGGAACCGGGAACTGGCCGGCAAGTCGATATTAGCTAGCGAAATTAGCGCGTGCAGCTCTGGGGCTCGGCGCCGCTCTCCTGGAGTCGGCACAGCAGCTTCGACCGACCGGACCTTTCATCCCTTCATTTTGCTCCCTCTCTGGCAGCCTGGGGCGCACAGAGAGCCTCCCTCCCCAGGGCAGAACAGATACAGACAGAGAGGACTTGTCGCTCCTTCCAGGTCTTTTGGAACAGCAACAGCGATCCCCTCGTGGCTTAAGGCGCACTCTGGCCACCAGGCCACTTGCCAAGGTGTCCGGGAGGGGTGAGGAGTCAGCCAGGCCCCAGGTGAGAACGGAAATGCCTAAGCTCTCCTAAGCAACTTCCTAAGTTCTTAGGCAGGACTCTCCTCGAGCCCGCAGTGTGGTGTGTGACTGTGTGTGTGTGTGTGTGTGTGTGAGAGAGAGAGAGAGAGAGAGAGAGAGAGAGAGAGTCAGCAGGTCACAAAATAAAACTTTCAAACCAATACCCAGTCCCCACATGTGTTATGAGCACCCAAACTCTGAGCATACGTACTGAGGAAATGAGGAGCATCAGTCCTTTTATTCAGTTCTTGCAGGGGACACAGACTTTTAAAGTACTTTCTTGCAGTGTGTTAACTTTTACAATTTGTGCACAATATTTATTGAACCTTTCCTAGTCACAGTTTTAAAAAAAGTCCTTTTCTCTCCCTATTTCTTTCAGCCTTTCCTAAAACAATGGAATTATCTCTTTAAAATTCGACACACAATGGAGGACTCTTAGTCAATCCTGATGCTAATGGAACTGGCAGCTTTTGCTGGAAACCTGCTTGCTTTCTGTAACTTGCATAACCTGAGAGCTCACCCCTCTGGGGCTCATCCTGGATGTCAGCTGTGGCAGCCATGCTACTGGTCTCCAAAATAGACCTTTAACAAATATTTGTTGGATAAAGGGTTTGCCTTTTTTTTTTTTTTTTGGCTGGGGGTAGTTCTAGGGCACCCTGAAAACTGATCCTGGAGTGTGTGGCTGGCCCCTGGCTGGAGGAGGAGACTCTGCTGTGGGTGGTACTTACTGCTTTATCCCAGTCTTTTTTAAGAAACTGGGATAGTTTTCTCCTACTTGTATGATTTCGCTGTTTAAAATACAATCCATTTAAAAATATTATAATTTATTGTTTGGGTATGTAAAGCATTAACATAATTCTACATCAAATTTGTGCAAAAAGTGATACCCAAAGAAGTATCTTCCTTATCTGCCAAGCTGGCCTGGGAGCTTGAGGAAAGGAAGAAAGTCTCTTCCTTTCTATCTACCTTTCCCTATCTATGCAAAGAAGTATTTTCCTTTCTATGCTCACTCTCATTTCCCATTCTTTCCTGAACAGTTTCAACCTCATTAGTTTATCTTCTTCTGTGCCTTTATTTTTTGCACAAGTGGACAGATAATGTGCATATTTTCACTTCTTCTTTGCATGACAAGTTAGCCTAATATGGACACTCCTTGTTATAACAGTGATTTTTATTGAGATTTTTGGATGGATGTCATGCTTCTGACTGCTGCCCACAGACTACTGCTACTTTATAAGGCAGGTGTCACGGCTGCACCAATGTCTATCCTAGTGTTCAAAATCAGAGACAGAATGTATTTTGTCATGAGTTTTTAGGTCAAAAGGAAACTGATGTATAATTTATCTAGGCACTGGCAAGCTCCTTTCCAGAATGGGTGTGCAGGTTTGCATCACAGCAGTCTATGAAAGCGCCTTCCTCCTCTTTTTGCCTGGTCACCACTGACTTCTGCCAATCTGGTAGATGGGTGCTAATTGGTAGCACAATTTTTTCAGCACTGTTTTCACATGTTTACGGGATCTATATTTGTGTATAGAAAATGTATGTGTTATGTGTATGTATGATCTACACACATAGGAATAATGTGTATGGACATAAAAGCACAAGTACATAAGAATTCATTCAAGTTGCATCTTTCCTCCATTACTATCAAATTTTGAGTGTTTTCTATATATCAGTAATTTTAGCTCCCTGTGCTGTATGTTGCAAATATTTTCTTCCTGTTTGTTGGTTGTCTAGACTTCTATTATAGGGCATTTCGTTGTAACATTTTAAATGTAGTCGTGTATTTTTTTTCTTTTGTTGTCTCTGCATTTGAGTCATAGTGGGAACTCATCCTATTAACCTCCTACTAGCCAAGGAGGTTAATCACCGATATTTTCTCCTACTTGTATGATTTCGATGTTTAAAATGCAATCTATTTTGAGTGTATTTATTTGAGTGATTGACGCGAGTTGGGCTCTAATATTATTTTCCCCCAAATGGCCATTCCGGGACCATTTAAACCCCTTGCTTGCGGTAACTTTCAGAAGCATTGTCTTCGAACTCTTAAAAATCGGAGCGAAAACCTCAGGGTTACAGGAGAATGGAGAGTGCAGTGGGCGAAGTGTTCTTGGATTGTTTTCAAAACGACCCGCTTCTCAGTTTCTCCGGGCCCTTCCCCACACCCGGCTTTCAGGCCTAGGCCGGCGGAGATAACTTCGTCTTCTTGACTGATCTCGGAGGCTGGACTGCTCCAGCCGGCTCTTGGGTGCGGGCACGGGGGTCTCTTTAGCCCTCTGCGCACAGACCAAATCTCCGGAGGTAACAAGAAAATTATCTGGGGTCCTGAGACCGTCAAGGCTCCTCAGTGTGGGGCTTCCCAGTCGGGGAGGGCTCCGCGACCATTGGGGAGCAGCAGTCGAGGACCCGCGGGGGCGCAGCTCGCTGCACTTATCTGCTCTGCGATCCCTGCTGCATTTCAATTAACATTCCAGCGCCTGGCTGCCGGCGCGCTCTGATCGCCGCCCCGCGCCCTGATAGCGCCCGGCCACCTAGCCGCGGGAGCACAGTCCCACGTCCTGGAAAAATAAACTCTTGTCCCCAGCGGCTCTCTCTCCTGTCTCTGTCTCTCCGTCAGCCCAGCTCAAGCAAGCCGCGTGGCCACCTAGCTGCAGTGCCTGCCCAGTCCCGGTCGCGGTTCTGCGGACTCTGGTCCCCAAAAACACGAAGTCTGGTAACCCGGGAGCAGAGATGTGCTCCCAAGGGCGCCCGGCTGCACTCTCTTTTAATGAACTGGCTGTCTGTGGACTTGCTAAGCCCTTGTGATAGCCCCAAAGCCTCAGACATGAAATCAAGCACGCGTGGCTGCCTGGCCAAAGCCGGTGAGAGGAGTTTCACACATGGCCTGACCTTGGGGCTCAGACAGATCTTTTCCGGGCTGTTTTTGGTATCTGGTGTCTTGCTCAGCTGGGGCACCATGAGCTCACTGATGTCCCTTTGAGATAAGTAGGATGCGTCATTATCTTAATGCCAGCGATAGGATCTTAACTTGTTTATGGTCACTCTCCTAGAGGGGCGATGGCAGGTCTGTGCTTGGTTTTGGAGGTGAGTCGGCAGCTCCTTGGGGCACCTTCCTGCAGAGGTTATGACTTGCTTTGGTGGGTGTGGTGTCGTGTCAGACCCCTGCAGAGGTGGGAACTCATTATCCCCTAAAGCACACAGTGTTGTAAGCCAATGCTCTACCCCCCAAAAGTGACAACACAGAAAATAAAAATGAATCACATAAGAAATTAAATAAGATTTGAAAAAACTTCAAAAAACTTGTAAATTTCTATAAATGAGTTCTGTTATTATCATTATTCTCTGCCAGTGTGAACATCAGCTCTACCCACCTCTTAACTGGGTAAGGAGCCTATTTGATGTCCAGAGTGGAAAACATTCTAAATGAAGTATTCCAGTCGAAAAAGACACCTTCACAAAACATCAAAAGCCTCTTCCTTAATAGAATTCAAAGCTGTCTAACAGTTGTTCCAGCACTCACCACCCAGGGGTGTTTTATTGCCTGCTAGAGCCAGTCCAGACTTCTGAATTTATTCTTTCAATTAATATTTTTGGGCATACTACAGATAAAAGAATTGTGTTTATGAGCTTAATTTTTGAAGACAATTTAAGAAAGTCCTTTAGGGAAACTAGAGCCTGTTGAGGTGGGTGAAGATTAGACTAGAGGGGATAATTGTTGAAGTGAGCTTGAAATTCAGCACCTCCACCCCAGATTCCTGGCCCCCTGCCTGAGTGCCTGGGTGGAAGTGGAAGTGGGTCCAAGCATCTTTCAGAACCTGTCCCTCTGTTCAGAATTATCAGAGTTCTGAGGTATTCCTTGTCTCTGTCTCCCCTGAGGTAATAGCATTGCCTTCAAGCCATCCGTGAGGCTACCAGTTCTCCCTCAGTGGGTGCTTTGCATTGTAAGGAATTTAATTTTTAATATAGTCATGGGCTTTCTTGCTTCGTAAACCCGGGTGGAAGCTAAAGAATGTGGGAACTCTTGAAATATCCCTCCTCCTTGAGGAAATGTGTGGACATTTCCTTAAATCACAGGGAGAAGGGCACGAATGGGGGAGGGGGATCCCACCCAGGACTGAGGAGCTACTGGAGCACAGTCCATTACCCTTTCCCAGCGGACACTCTCCATGTGTGAGGAGCAGCCCTGGACCAGGGCACAGCAGGCAGGCACAACTGACAAGTTGATATTGGTTCCACAGAGATAAATTTTCCTGATAACCAAGTACATTTCCCCTCCCCTCCACCTCCCCAGACAGTCTGACGCTGGTAGACAGACGCATTAGAGTGGAGTGTAGATCAGTTCACTTAAATTCGACCCAGGAAGGTCTTTTGTTTTGAGTAGGCCCACTTTCCATAAGCAAATACACCCAGGGGCTCTCCCTGTGCCCAGACCAGTGTCTCCTGCTGCCCTGGTCTCTGCTGTCCTTGGGGTTCCCCTCCTGGGTGCAGTTGGCTGCCCTGCTGCTTGGAGGCAGCACTTGGGGGGACCTGTAGCCTGAGTACCCTGGACTTGTTTGGGGCAGAGAGAAGGGCTAGAGGGAAACAAATTTACTCCTAGAGAAGTGGGTAATATAGTCTCTTTCTTCAAATTGTGGCAGTTGAGAGAGCTTGGAGAACAGGGGATTATAAGAAAAGAATTTAAAATGTTCTATTTTAGCAGGTTTTTAAATATCCAAATCTTCAGAGTTTAAATTTGCATTTCTTTATTTCTCTGGGGGGTCTGGGAACAGAGACAGGAAAGGAGGTGCCACAATAGAGCTTGTGTAATTTAGGGCCAGTCCCCACAGGCTCCTTCTCCAGGTGCTCTGTCCAGCCCCTCCAGGTGCTCCCCCAGCTCCTGTTCTTCCGGGAGACCTCACTTACTAGAGAAGATGACCCCATGGGAGCAAAGAGTGGCATAGAGGGTGGGCTTTGGATGGGCCCTGCTGGGTTCTCCTAAAGAGTTCCCTGGCCTAGATATGATAGCTGAAGCCTGAAAAAGCGCTCACTTAAGGCCACCACCTGGTGCAGCTTGGAATTGGAGCAGCCACTTAGTCCCCTGGTTCCCTTTTCCCCCTCCTCCCCCCCCACACCCCTCATGTACCCAGGTGCCCAGCAGATGGGCACTGTCTGGGCTTCCTGTGCCTTTGAGAACTGTTTTGTGGCCATAATGGGCAAAACTAGAGCATTTCTGTGTCCTTGGGTTTTGAGATCAGAGTTAGGCTTGGCTGAATAGAAGAATTTCAGAAAAAGAATTGACTTCAACTGCCTGGACCTTTACACTTCCAGTTTCTCTGGGGTCAAGAAAACCCAAAGTTTACAGAGGTGATGTAGGGACCCTGAGGGTATTTTCTTTGCTTCCCATAAAAATATCTAGCAGGTAGGATTTAAAAGGTGCTGTGTTATTACCAAATGCGAATAGCAAAAGATTCATGCCTCAAAAGATTGACTTAACAGAGCATTTTGTGACCACTGGGGAGGGAGGAATTTCTAAAAATGGGCAAAATCTATAAAGGGAAAAATCAGTAAACTGGACTACATTTTGTCATTAAAAAACCAAGTGTAATCTAGCGAAAAGGCAGACCCTAGTGGAGATTTTCCCAGTTGGTATCCAGAAAGCAAAACAAATTCTTCCATGTCAATAATAAGAATAGAAAAATGGGCAAATGACTTTCTTCTCACAAAGAAATCTAAATGGCCAATGAGTACAAGAAAAGGTGCTCAATCTCAACCAGCTAGGATGGGGGCCTCCCTGGTGGCACAAGGTGTTGAGCACTGTACTGTGGAACTTCCTCAGCCACTGCAGCATGAGTTCAATCCCCAGCCAGGGAGGGGACCCACATGGTACAGCAGACCTCTCCTGCCTCTCTGACTGCTCTCCTGGGAAGTGTATTTCAGTGGGTTCGCCTGTTCTCTAGTGAATTCTTTGTCTCTAGTGAATCCTCTAACTGCTGCCCCCTCCCCCCCACCTCTGGCCTGTACCACAGCTGTTGTATGCATAAACAAAACCTTTAGGAAAACAAACAAAAAGCCAAGCTAGGCTGGTTGAATGGATGAGCCTGGCAACACTGGGAGTGAAAGCTGGACATCTCAGTGGTACTGTCTAGTAAAGGTGGAGGCCCACTCATTCTATGACCACAATTCAATTTTTAAAAATAAAACCTAAAGCATGTACACCTATGTACCAAGAGACCAGACATTAATCAGAAGTATTATCTGTAGTAGCCTCAAAGTGAAAACAATGCAAATATTTGCTCATAGTAAAACAACTTGTGTTACAGTTATGGTATGAGATGCCATAGAGAGAATATAAATATTGGAATGCTATAGAACTCTGGAAATAAATACGCCAGAGTTATGCACAAAAGCTATGAATTTTAAAGACATACTGGTGAGCCAAAGAAGCTGGGTACCCTCCAATACACCCTAGATGATTTCTTTTGTATAAGGTTTTAAACACAGGCAAGTTTTAACTATCATATATTGTTTGGCGATGCATTCTGAGGTAATACAACTTTTCTTCAAAGTTCATTTGCAAAGAAATGAACACCAGAAAAGTCAGGGCAGTGAAAACTGTGAGCAGAGAGGGAATGTTCCAGAAGTGGCTGCAGGGAGTTTTGGGGATGTCCTATCCTGTGTGGCTGTTATCTTGAGTTTGCTGTAACAGTTCATTAGGTTTGATTCACCTTTCTGGGTGCTTTGCTATACTTTATGGCCAATTAGAAAAGGAATAGATGATAGAGGTGATAGAGATACTCTGAGGCAGAAGTTGGGAAGACTACTGTTTCTGGTGAAGGGATGGGAGTGAGGTAAACCTGCTGTTTTCAGCTAAAACACGATAAAGCGAACTACACTATGTAATGTGGTCATCACACTACTTCCTAGTCCCACTTTAATTCTGGGTAGAGGGGAATAATTTTTTATCTAGCTTGGTTGCAATGAGCATATCAACAAGGCTTAGCCTGATGAAGTACCTCAAACTTTTTGAAGCAGCCCAATGATGAAATAAACGACTCACCTTCCACACACTGCTATATTCTCAAATTGGTGCCATTCCAGCTCTTCCAGTGTCTCTATAAATGGGCATTTTTTGAGTCCTCACCCAGACTTCTTGAGTAGAGGCCAACTGACTGCTTGGGTTCCAGCTTCTGACCTAGTGCAACACTGAGCTGGAGATTCCCCAGTCACTCTCCCTGCTCCCTACCACGAGCAAAGCCCAGGAAAGTCCCTGGAGCGCAACTGGGAGTTTGCTCACTTGCTGTGCAAGAAGTTTGTAGCAAAATTAGAGAAGCAGAAGGAACTAGAAAACCAGGAAGATGGGTCTGCTGCCAAGGCAGAACTTGATGGATGAGTTGAGTTTTCAAAAGGGAGTGTCAGTGGTTGTCCCAGTAAAATAATTGCATAAAATTTACCCGTATTTTGCCTTTTTAGTATTTATTTATTAGTATTTAGTATTTTAATAAAATAGCCATACCTTAAAGCGTATGCTTTGACATAACATTGAAACTTGCACAAATGCTCTAGAAACTAATTTGTTCACTTCTCAGTCTTAGACAAGCGACTTTTAAAACTCTGCTAATAGTGCTTAAGCTGGGCCAGGCGCGATTCCAGCCCTCCCAGTGTCCTTGTAAATGAGCACTCTTTCCAGTCCTCACTAGACGCTTGAGCTGGATACCCCACGTTAAAACGGGAAACTGTTGCGTCCAAGAGGACCTGCCTTCTTAGCCGTTTGAATGAAGTCTGGCAGCAGGTTCCAGAGATTGAGTTTTTAACACCATGGGGCACCACCTCTCAGCGGCAGAAAGACAAGTCTCAGCACAGTGTGGTTTTCCTGATTTCCCTTTCTGGAGCTTTCCCCTGGGGGTCCAGTGGCGCCCATCGCAGCTTGCACAGGACCCTGGGGAAATCCCTCTTCCCCACCCCTGGGGCCAGGCTCAGAACCTCGCTGCTCAGGATCCCCTGCCACCACCACCCCCACGCCCCCTTCCGGCTCCCATCTGCAGGTTTTCAGAAAAGAGGGCGACCAGGAGAAAACTGGGTGATTCTGGCCTTACATCTGCATTGGACGTGTGTCTGCTGGCCAGACTCCAGCAGAAACAGCTTTGAAACGCTATGCGTTTCTCTGAAGGGGAAGGGTGAGATTGTGGGGTCCCCCTGCCTTGCCATCCCGCGAACATTTGGATCCACCGTCCCTGGGTCTCGCTTTGCTTCCAGCCACGCCTTAGGAGGGCGGGGAGAGTTTCCTCCATTCTCCTCCCTATGTCCCCACCTTCCTCCAGTCGTCAAGGTCACCGTCACTCCAGTGGCCTCCAGAGTGCCCTAGACACTGGCTGCCACCCCACACCTCCCGCTGTTGACGGCACCGGGCCGCCGCTGGCGCCAGGGCTGCAGGGGGTGTGATGAAGCGGGCTTGTGTGCTCCAGGGGAACCCAGCCCAGCCCCAGCCTGAGCCCAGGGGGTCACCTCTCCCAGAGGAGTCTCAGAAACAAAAAAAAATCACTGGGTATCCATCCCACCTTTCCAGGGGAGAAAAGACGTTTACTGAGCCCACCACCCCAAGCCGCACGCACTGCAGGCCATGTTTACCAGCCGCCTTATCTGATTTTCCCGGGTGCTACTCTTCAGTTATTTACTTAATAGTGTATGTTCATCATGGAAATATTTATTTTAATGTAATTCTAGACTATAGAATCCTTTAAAGCACAGGTTTGAAGGATTATATGTTAAAGGATACACACATCTGCACAGTGCTTTAGAATCACAACTTTATTTTTATTTTATTTTAGTACTTTATTCTTGCATCATTGCTAATTTTTAGGCAATATATGCTCTCTCCACTCAGGCGTGGTCACCACTGTTCTCCCATCACCAAATCACCCAAAGTCGCCTTTTGTGCTCTACCCCGCCTGTCTTGACCCTTCCTCTCCTCCCTCCTGGATGCCTCATAGCTATGGCCAGCTTTCCAGATTAGCTTTGTTTGCAGTTTCTCTGTATCCCACGTATGTGTGAAACCACCTGACAGTACCATTTTCTTCTGATGTTGGTTTGGAGAGGTGTGGATTTCAGTGAGCAGGGGCCTTTGGTTACTTCTGAAAAGTGTTTGGTGAATTCCCCTTTCAGCAGCTCACAGAGGAGAGTTCCCCTCACCCCAGGAAAAGACTTTTGATTCTATTCAAAAGGGTAGATTTGTTTTATTTATTTATTTTAAAAAGGAGGGCCTCCCTGGTGGCACAGCGAGTTAAGCTGAGAGCTGCGCTGTCAAGCATCTGCTGCACAGCAGAGCGAGTTTGATCAGGGAGGGGACCCACATGGCACAGCAGACTTCTGTCTCCCCGCTGCTCCCCTCAGCAGTGTGTTTCAGTTAATCTGCCTGTTCTGCTCCCTACTCTGTCTCTGGTGAGTCTCCTCAGCCTCACACCTTTGGCCTGTGCCCCAGCTCTTATATGCATGAATAAATAAATCTTAAAAGGAAAAAAAAAGGAAAGGAAAGGGGAAGCAGCTTGCACAGATGCCAGAGGGCAAGAAGAGCTGCCTCTGCTACTTTACAAAGGGAAAGTGTTGTGAAAAGAAACACCTGCATAGTCACAGGCGGGCAGGAGAGCTGCCTTTTGCCAGGGCAGAAATGGTGCTGAGATAGTGTTCTTTTGGGAAGGGTTCTTTCTTTGTGGAGTTGTTATCTACTGTTGAATCGGGCACCCCTAGGGTATGAGTAGGTTCCTTTGTAAGGACTGGTGATTTCCACAATAGCCCTCGGTTTCTGTAGCCCCACCTCTAGATACTTTCTACAGCCTCTATCCCTGCTGACATATTGCTTTGCAAAACTCCTTGCAGTTCCATTCATGTTGCTGCAGATGGCTTGAGTTTATCTTTTGGGATCACTGAATAATATTCCACTCAGTGCATATATCACATCTTCTTGATCCACTTATCTGTTTTGGGGCATTTAGATTGTTTCTATATCTCAGCTATTGTGAATTGTGCTGCAATAAACATGGGGGTACGGGTTTTCTTTTGGGTTAGTGTTTTGTGTTCTTTGAGTAGATTCTTAGGGATGGACTACCTGGGTTGAATGGCAGATTCATTTTTAGGATTTTGAGAACTCTCCACACACAGTTTGTCTTCGCGGCTGGACCAGTTTGCATTCCCACCAGCAGTATAAGATGGTTCCGTTTTCGGTATGTCCTCTCTAGCACTTATTGTTTCTTTCTTTTCAAGATTTACGTTATTGGGCCTCCCTCAAGCGCCATGGTTCTCATGCTGCACTGTGAAGCATCCACAGCACAGCAGCTCAAGTTCGATCCCTGCCTCAGCTGCTGCTCCCCACTCTGTCTCTGGAGAGTCCTCTCACCTCCCGCAACTCTGGCCTATAATATTTATTTATGCATACAAGAGCTGGGTTGTAGGCCAAAGGTGTGCGTGTGAGGGGGGCAGTGTTTGAGAGGATTCACTAGAGACAGAGTGACTGAAACACACTGTTGAGGGGAGCAGTGGACTAGACAGGAAAGATCTGCTGTACCATGTGGATCAGCCTCCTGGCTGGGCATCAAATTCATACCGCAGTGGCTGCAGATAGCTTCATAGTGCTGAGACTTAACTCCTTGTGCCACCAGGAAGGTCCTTTTTTAAAAAAATATATTATATATGTGTGTATATATGTATATATGCATATACATACATATATATGTATATGTATACACATATATGTGTATACATAAAATAAATATTTTTATATATTATATATTTTATATATGTGTGTATATATATATGGGTTATTCTCACATGTGTTGGGTGACATCACCTTGCATTTCCCTAATCGTCAGTGGTGATAAACATCTTGTAACAAGGGGGTCCTGAGGAAAATGGGAGGTTTCAGGTTCCCTGCCCCACCCAAGGAAGGGTGGAGCTTAGGTGGGAGGAGAGAAGCTGGAGAGGAGACTAGAGAAGGAAGGAGAAAAGAAAGAAGGTGGAGAGCCAGAAGGAGACCTGGAGGAGGTACAAGGAGCAGAGACATGTGAAGAAGCTGCACTTGCTTCTCAATCTTGGACTGGATGAAACTGTGCAAGACTCGTGCGGAGGTTAACAATGGCAGCATTTATCTTGGTTTTGATTTTGCCCTTTTAATTCCAGACTTACCTGGCTGTTTCTGACCCTTTTCTATGGGTCCTCACCAGAAGGTGCTTTAGACTGCGGCAGGCTTTCAGACCTCACTGGCCCTGCTTTGGGTCAGCCCTGTATGACTGGGCATTTATCCACAAGGGGATGGGTAACTTTGAGTACTTGATTTGGAAACTATGTTCTTCGCCTTTTGCACACTAATTATATTAAAGTTTCTTTCCATTGAAGGTTTTATATGTTTCAATGTGGTGGATGGCAGAACCTATTTAGAGAGGGCAGGTTTGGGGTTCTGGGGTGCCCCTCTCCCTGTTCTGTAACAGTCTTTTCATATGTCTGTTGGCCATTTGCATTTCTTCTTTGGGAAGTGTCTTTTTAACTTTTCTGCCCATTGTTTTTGATTGGCTTGTTTGTTTTGTTTTTGTTGAACTGGTGAGCTCTTTGTAGATCTTTGATATCTGTCCCTTATAAGATAGATGGTGCGGGGGGCCTCCCTGGTGGCGCAGCGGGTTAAGCAACGCACTATGAGGCAAACCACAACCACTGCAGCATGAGTTCAATCCCTGCCGCCGGCCAAGGAGGGGACCCACATGGCGTAGCAGACCTCTCCTGCCTTGCCCGCTGCTGCTCTCGGCAGTGTGTTTCAGTCGATCTGCCTGTTCTGATCCCCGCTCTGTCTGGTGAATCCTCTCACCTCCTGTGACTCTGGCCTGTACCCCAGCTCTTGTATGCATAAATAAATAAATCTTTAAAAAAAAAATAAGATAGATGGTGCGCAAATATGTTCTCCCATTCAGTCAGGTGTTGCCTCGCTTTGGTTGCTGTCTTTTTGCTTTCAGAGTGAAGTAGTCCCAGCTGTGTAGATTAGCCTTTGTTTTCCTTGCTCCTGGAGATGAGTCCTCAAAGGTGTTTCTGAAGTTCATGTCATGGAATGTTTTGCCTGTGTTTTCTCCTATAGTCTTCATGGTTTCGGGTCTTACAACCAAGTCTTTACCCATTTTGAGTTTATTTTTATGTGTAATGGGAGAGAGTGGTCTAGTTTCATTCTTTTGTATGAGCATAACTTTAAAAAGTCTGTCCAGGTGTTACAGGACAGGGAGAGGAGCACTCAGAACCCCCAAGCCTGCCCTCTCTGAATGGGTTCTGCCATCCGCCGCATTAAGACAAACATACAAAA
>JAGFMF010011638.1:2177752-2222848 GCA_019455555.1 Galemys pyrenaicus | reverse complement strand
CGCTCTGTCTGTGGTGAATCCTCTCACCCCCCACACCTCTGGCCTGTACCCCAGTGCTTGTGTGCATAAATAAATAAATCTTAAAAAAAAAAAAAGAAAAGAAATGCTTGTGGCTGCAGTAGCTGAATGGTAGGGAGAAGGGCTAGTTCTATCTGGAAAAGCCTCAAATCTAGGTCTTTAGGAAAACAATCAAGACACCTAATGCTGCTTGCCACTCAGCGACCAGCCTTTGCTTTTTGTAAAATCCAGAATCATTATGTTTCCATATACTTTTTAATCTGCTGAGATATAAAGCATTATCTCAAAATCTCAACCATACTTTTTTTCCTCTGAAGTTCTGTGTTTCTTCTAAGAGTTTTTGGCTTATGGCTGGGTGTGCAGAAGGCACTGAGTGTTCTGAAATCTCAAGGTTGTGAATCTGATGGAGGATAGAGAATGGAGGAGACACCACAAGGTCAGGGGTAGAAGGGATTAACATAAAACATTAACCAAAACCCTTAGGGGTCAATGCCCAGGCTAAGAAGTACAGCACCCAGGAAGGGATCAGACTGCTATAGGGAGTGTCAAGAGCACAAACATGAAGGTGAAGGAATAAGCCATCCACCCAGAGATGGGCCCCTCCCTACAAAAAGATGATAAAGACCTAATGTTACCCCCAGAATGGGGCAGCCCTCTTTCTGCCCACCTGTGACCATGCAGGTGCTTCTCTCCACCAGCTCTCTGCTCTGCAGGGCAGCAGCCTCCTGCCTGCCCCTGACAGGCACTGTGCTGGGGCTGCTCTTCACTGACCTCCCTCAGGGCACCATGCTGGGGCTGCTCTTCACTGACCTCCCTCAGGGCACCATGCTGGGGCTGCTCTTCACTGACCTCCCTCAGCAGAGGCAGCTCTCCTCAAGGCCGCTGCCTGCAGCCATGCAGTTCTCTCACAGCAAACCTGTCCCTTCAGGGCAGCTCTTCCTGCCCACTTGCGTCTATGCAAATGTCCTTTACTCTTCTGTTCCTTTCCCTAATAAGCCTGCTCTTTAAAATCACTAACGTCTCTGCCTCCTGGAGAAACTCTCCTGGGAACTCGCTGCGTGCTGCTGAGCAGGGGGCTCTGGTGCAACCTTTCCCAGAGTGAACCCAAGAAGCCCAGTCTCAAACGACAAGTCCATCTGTAATAGGTGTTTATTGGGAGATCCGGCTACTCACAGCTCTTAAGCTAAAGCTTGAGAGACAAGAGCTGAGGAATGAAACAGGTTTAATGGGTGCCCTAAGCCCGAGGACATGGTGGATGAGGCCATCTTTGCAGCCTGAGGAGAAGCAGGGACTATGGGGAGTACAAAGAGAGGGAGAGGCTGGAGGGTCTAGGGAGCAGGATTTCAGAGAAATCAACAGGGTTATGCAGGAACTGGATTCTTCCCCTTTTTCTTCCAAGTTTGGCCTTAACAGGATTTGCCCTCGTGCTGGTGGGTGTGTTTTTACGATGGAAATGAGGCTGTGGCTTAACCCTGGACTTACTTCTGCCTCCATCTTAGTTTTGGCCAGTTTTGCCTGGTTTTCTGGTTTTGTCTACAAGAACAGGGAAGCAGAGCGAGGATGACAAGGCAAGGCCAGGGCACTTGTGGCCACAAGGTCAGTGACAATTTCCTCCTCTGTCTATTCCTCCTCTTTCTTTTGAGGGGAAAGAAGCAGAGTCTGTTGTAGGTGAGTGAGTCCTTGGGGTAGGGCTGGAGCTTTGGGAGACCATAGAGGAGCAGGATCCTTCCCCAGCTGGAGGCATGACTGGTTGTCACAGGCTTATAATTTCAATTGTTTATGTCCTTGAATTATAATTATTTGGATGTGCTAATGTCTCCAGCCTTTGAAGACAAAAGGAACGAGGTAATTCAGAAAACAAGAACCATGATCAACAGAAGCAAGCATATTTTAGTACGGGTTGTTATAGGGTAATTTTAATATAAAATGGGTTTTTTATACTGGGTTTTTTATTTGCGTGTTTAGAAGATTTAAAAGTTTTAATTTTAGGTATATGTGGTAAAAGTTATTAGTATGTTTTATTTTATGAAAGAAAGGGGAATAAAATAGTAATAATATTAAAAGAAAAAGAAAGGGATATAAATTTATAACCATGGACCAAGTAAGGGCCCCAATGGTTCAAATAAATTAGAAAGCACTTGGTTGATAATAAGAATTCAGGAGCTGGGTTCAGCTATCCCAGGGTGCCCTGGTTTTTAGTTTCCAGCTGGCCTTGGAGCTCAGCGCAAGGTTGTTGCTATTGCAACAAGCCTCAAAAGTCAGATAAGGTTTTTCTTTTGTGCTTTCTAGGGTATGACAATGATTTAACCATTTAAACTGAGTTACACGCCATCCTCACCTCTTGGGTACAAACTGACTTGAGCGCCTGCACTGGCCCTTCCTTGGTCTCATCTGTTTGCCCTTGAGGTGGTGGCATTACATGCCAAGTCTCTTGGGAAAAAACCTTCAGTGGCTTTTTAAACAGAGGGTACCCTCCCTGACATCTGTAGGTTTTTGTCTTAAATTGGAACCTCACTGGGGTCTGGTTGGGCAATAGCTCAGCTTCTATTTCTGGTATGAAAAGCAAGGGCAGTTAGTGAATTAATGAAATGATGCCTTTTCTCCCAATCAGAGTATAAGGGTTTGGGGGAACCCGCAAGGCTGGACCCAAGCAAGCAGGGAGGAGAGCTTTGTCTTGCAAATTTTTAAAAAAAGATTTATTTATTTATGCATACAGGAGCTGAGGTACAGACCAGAGGTGTGGGGGGTGAGAGGATTCACCAGAGATAGCAGGGAACAGAACAGGCAGATTGACCAAAACACATTGCTGAGGGGAGCAGCGGGTGAGGCAGGAGAGGTCTGCTGTGCCATGTGGGTCCCCTCCCTGGCCAGAGGCAGGGATCGAACTAGTGCTGCAGTGGCTGCAGTGGCTGCGATTTGCTTCATAGTGCGTTGCTTAACCCACTGCGCCACCAGGGAGGCCCTGTCTTAGAGTTTTTAACAGAAGTTAAAATTTTTTTTAACAGAAGTTAAAAATCTTTTGACAGGAGTTCTGTATATCTTTGAATCTATCTATCTATCTGTCTGTCTGTCTAGCTTCCTTCACCATCATGTGCTGTTGGCCATCTGTACTTCTTTCGAGAGTATCTGTCTAGCTCCTGACTTTCTTGATTTTCTTTGTTTTCTTTTTGTTGAATTCTATGAGTTCTTTGTAGATCTCGCATATCAGTCCCTTGTCACATATATGATGTGCAAATTTTTTTCTAGCAGGAGGTCTTTTCATTTTTGTGATAGTTTCTCTCACTGGGCTTCAGAAGTTTTTAGTTTGATGTAGTTCCATTTGTTCATTTTTGCTTCTGTTATCCTTATTGCTGGAGATGAGACCCCAAAGATATGCCTGAAGCGATGTCATGAGTGTTTTGCAGGCTGAGTGCGTTTTGTATGTAAGGAGTAGGACTAACAGATAATAACTATAGTATTCTCTATGTTATGTATGGCGGAAAAAAATCATTGCAACTGTTACAGGGCAACCCTAATATAAAATGGGTTTGCCTGCCTGGGTCCTCACCCACGTGCTTGAAAGGCACTTATAAAGCCCCAACTGCAGGCACACACAACAAAGGTTAATAAAGGATTTTATTTATAAGAGATGGGGAAATAGTGTAGTAAATACACAAGGAGAAGAGAGGGATATAGATTCGTAAATGTTTTAGCAGTTCCTTGGAGCTGGAACCCAATGGCGAGCTGAGAGCTGGCTCCCAAGGAAAAGAGAGCCCCCTAAGGCCCACATGTTTGCTTTTATACTCAGCCTGGCTGCTTTACTTTACCCTCAGGTTCCAGTGATTTGCTCTTTGATAATGACCTTATGGGATTTGTAGCTTTTGGATTTTGTAGGTCTGGAATGGGGGTTGAAGTCTATAACCTATTTGTGTAATTTGTTTAGGAGGGTTTTCCCCCCTAACACAACCACATTTTTCTTTAAGATTTATTTTACTTATCTATGCCTACAAGAGCTAGGGTGTAGGCCAGAGGTGTAGGATGGGGGTGGGGGCTTTTGAGAGGATTCACCAGAGACAGTGGGGAACAGAACAGGCAGACTAAAATACACTGCTGAAGGGAGCCTCGGGAGAGGCAGGAGAGGTCTGCTGTGCCATGTGGGTCAGCTCCCTGGCCGGCAATCAAACTTGTGCTGCGGTGGCTGCACATAGCTTCATAGTGCTATCTCTCACAGAGAGATAATCTCACATGGAGACTTAATACCATGTGCCACCAGGAGCCCTACAACCACATTTTTTTAATGGGGAAACAGGTGTGTAGTGTGTAATATTCTGTGTACTCATGGGATGTGGTTCCTATGTCAAAATTCCTATGTCAAAACCTCTTGTAGTCAGGAAAGTAAGTTAATTAAACCAATATAACAACAAAAAAATCAGGGTAAAT
The DNA here is from genome assembly GCA_019455555.1 of Galemys pyrenaicus. Taxonomy (NCBI): domain Eukaryota; kingdom Metazoa; phylum Chordata; class Mammalia; order Eulipotyphla; family Talpidae; genus Galemys; species Galemys pyrenaicus. The sequence goes on along the minus strand of JAGFMF010011638.1, from coordinate 2,218,411 downwards.
GGAAAAAAAATGGATTCTGGGTATTTGATATAAAATGGAATTTGTACTTAGCTTTATTGAAATATGTTTTGAAATGATTCATATTTGATAAAATAGAAAAGCAATCAAAATTCTTAGCAGTTCTACAGCCATATTCTTAAGAAAGAATATCAGGACTATATAAAGATTTATGCTTCAGGCTGTAATTGGAGTGATATTTGTAACTGAAAAACCAAAAAAAGCTTAAGTATTCATTAATAGATATTTTGGTGACATTACAATGGGGATAGCATTTTTAAAATGTATGGGCTCAGAAAAAAGATGTGCATGCTGTATATATTTTTAAGTAAAAATGTGAGTTGCAAAACAAAAATAATGATTTTGTATTTGGAGAAAAAGTGTATGTGTAAAAATTCTCCGTGGATTTGTATCTTTAAACTTAGGGATAAATGAAATGTTAACAGACACTTTGTAAGGTGGGATTGATAGGTAGAGAGTATATAATTCAAACAGCAAACGACAGGATTTTGGGTATATTATGGTAACTTTTGTATTCTATACATAACAATTTCCGAACAATGCTGTTAGGCAGGATGGAAACCCTGAAGATCGACGAGCAGTGGCGAAACTTTGAGCCAACACTGCCCTCTGCTGGGAATGTTGTTTCACGCACTGACTTGGTTTGTGTCCTGTGCCTGTGGACGGGGCGTCTGGTCAGGACCTCCTGCAAGACGAAGGGGACCTGAAAGGCTCTTACAGAGTCACCTTCAAAACTGGTTGCACCTCAGAACGGCCGGGGCCCACGGAGAACTGGATTCAGCAGTTTTGCCGCTGAGGCCAGAAATCTGTCCCAAGGAGCAAGCTCCTCCCCGCACGTCAGCACTGCGGAGCTGACACAGAGGACTCTTGTCTCGGTTCTTCCTTGCAGCTTTCCAAACTGAGCTTGTCCCTGAAGTTAGCTGTGCAGAGATGCTCAGGAGGTGTCACATCCATTGATTCCTACTCCAGAAAATTCTTCAACCTGTTTAACTTTTTTTCTGTGGGTGGTAGCCTATTTAACTGTGCTCCCTGAAACCACTTTTTGCCCCCAAAGATCTTGTCCATACCCTGAGATCTTTCCTTTAACAGGTACTACCTGGGAGTTTTCTGAACTTTTCCCGTCTCACCCACCTCTTCACTTTGGTCACAAACCAGTCCTGCAGATTTCACAGCAGAAAATTAGGAATTCATACCCATTTACCTTAGTTTTCCATGGAGGCAACCCAAGCACAAGATTCGGAAGCTGAAAGACTCCCCAATTTGTTAGTGGTGGAGCATCGGCCCTCTGAGCCCGCTCCTATATTTTCTTTTTAGAAGACTTATTTATTTATGCATACAAGAGCTGGGGTACAGGCCAGAGTCATAGGAGGTGAGAGGATTCACCAGACAGAGTGGGGAGCAGAAACAGGCAGATTGACTGAAAAACACTGCTGAGGGGAGCAGCGGGCGAGGTAGGAGAGGTCTGCTGCACCATGTGAGTCCCCTCCCTGGCTGGGGATCGTGCTGTGGATGCTTCACAGTGCAGCACTCAACCCGCTGCGCCACAGGGAGGCCCTTGCTCCTGTATTTTCTTGCTCTTCTTTTTTTCTTTTCTTTTTAAATTTTTAAAAAAAGATTTATTTATTTATCATACAAGAGTTGGGGTACAGGCCAGAGGTATGGGGGGATGAGAGGATTCACCAGAGACTGAGCGGGGAGCAGAACAGGCAGACTGACTGAAATACACTGCTGAGGGCAGCAGTGGGCGAGGCAGGAGAGGTCTGCTGCGCCATGTGGTTCTCCTCCTGGCCAGCGGCAGGGATCGAACCCATGCTGCAGTGGCTGTGGTCTGCTTCATAGTGCATTGCTTAATCCATGGCGCCACCAGGGAGGCCCCTTGCTCTTCTTTTTCTAGCACTGGAGCAACATGGAGGTGGCTAAAACGTAAAATGACGTTGGACGTCAGTGAGGAAGGTAGCAATGCCGTATGTGGGGCTGTGTGTTTCAGAGAAGCTCTGCTGAGTGCTTCCCTCATCCTGGAAAAACTCTCTGCAGATCGGGAGGATGTAGAAATGAAAGCATTAAAAATTCCAGAAAATAAAAGATCTTGTTTTCAAAGTTTTAAAATAATTTTTCCTAAAATTATTATCGCCTGTCCCCTCTGTCTTCACATCATAAATTAGGCTTTGCTAAATGAGCATTTGATGGCAAAACGAACTTACGCATTGCATATTTCTAAACTAACAAGCTGACTTTAGGTCCTGAGTGAGCTTTAAAATATCAGAAGTATTCAGCCACTTCTCCAAATGTCTTTACTGCCAGAATGTCACTTCTCCCAATGAGACAAGACCCGAATCTCCAGGGTTTGCACATGAAAGGAGAAGGGAGGGCCTGGAGAGTTCTAAGCAATGCTCTTCCATGTTACAGTCATTTTAGGTAGAATCTCAAGCCTCAAGAATCTGTTTCTCCACATTTCACTCTCCCTTCCCAACTAGGTTAAACTGAACTTTAGCGGAACAGAAAAGTTCACTTTAGAGAGAGGAAAAACAAATTAAGCAGAGAAAGCAAGGGGCATAAAAGATGTAGCTTATAAATTCGGGCCCACCCACAGCATTTCTCTCTGGGTCTTCTGGGTTCTGTCTCACACTCTGGGGAATTTTGGAGGGAAAGAGGATTCTAGGGGTTCGCTTTTGTCCCCTTTAATATTTCCTTTCTTTGGGACAGGTTTGCTCCCTGGGTTTGGGGTAGGAGAAGCCTTGTGGTCTTTTTTTTTTAATGAAGCTTAAGATGAAAATGCTTTATTACCAACTATTGGGCTTTTGAGAGATTGAGCCTGTTGGAGCCACAGTGCCCACCGGTGCCTGCTCTGTCTTACTGCCTTGGCATGTGGGCCCCGTGCTGAAGCGTAAGGCCAGGTTTTTGGTGTCGGTATCAATATTTGGTGGTGTCTTTTTAGTTATTTTTGTTGAGACGTATTTCACATGCCCTAAAATCCATCACCATTCAAGTATACAAGTCAGGGGTTTTGACACATTTAAGGTAAAGCAAACTTCGTGACTAATTCTGGCATATCCTTGTCATCCAAAAAGATAAAACTGAGGATGTTCTTTCTGTCTCCATAGACATCGGCCTGTTGGAACATGTCCTATAAATGAAGTGCCCTCTGTGTCTCGCTGCCTTGGCTTTTTCTCGCTTTTTGAGGACTAGCTGAACCATTAGGAGAAGCCTTGTTATAGTGTGGGTCTAACAGGACCTGACTGCTTAATCTGGGACACTAACCAGAGCATTGGCGGCGCTAAAGTCACACATGCAAGACGGTGGGAAGGGAGGCTGGGGCTCCCGCACCCCGTCCTCCGGTGGGATGACCTCTTGATTGCAACTACGACCGCGCTGCATTTTTATGCTCTAACTGCCCAGGCTTTAGTTTGCAGGGCTGAGTTGGCTGGAGGGAGCGTGTGCAGGTGTCTGCCTGTTCTGTTGTGGACCGAGCACAGGTCATTCCTGGGAGTGACTCCTGTGTCCTTCTGGCCACACAGATCTAATTAATGTCATATGTGCAGTGTCACAGTTCTGTGAGCACACAAGCGTGAGGATTGAATCAGATGTCCCTCACGCTGTGCGTGGCAGCATAGGTTTGAGAATTTGGAAGGCAGTCAGAGGGTCCCTCTTGTTACTGCAAGGCTTATGGGAAGAAGAGAGCTTTGGGAGGCCCAGCATGACCCAGAACACTCACCTCTGAAGATGCTTATCATCTCCTTATGCTTTAGGAGGTATAGCCTACTGGCTCTTTCTTGTCTTCATGCCAACTGCCATTCTTTGGTCACCGTGGCCTGAAGCCGGCCCTGACCCAGTGCAGCTCTCCTCCATGTCCCTGCTGCCGTGTTTCTGCAGAATAAGCCTCATTTTCCTCTGCAGACTCAGCTCTATTACTGTTGCACTACTCCTAGCCCCCAAACACACACACACGCACACACACACACACGGGGACACAGTGTCCTGCTATTCTTGCTGTACAGGCAGACTCTCGCCTCACTCCCCATGGTTCCCTCTGTGCTCTGATATGCCACATGAACTTGGCCCTATCGTAGGATTCCTGTTCCAAGTTTCAGGCCCAAGCCCTTGCCATGCACCCAAAATAGTTTTGTCATTTTTTTGGCCTTTATGAATTGCATACTTACTGAGTGCTTGCTCGGGCATCATGCTGGGTGCTGGGATTTGTACTAGCACGAGGAAGCCACTTCCCTCTGGGTTCCTGCTCTGACCACCTGGTAGATCCTGCAGCATGTGCCCCACTTGTCTCAGGGGCCTGAGTGTCACCTGAGTGCAGGTGGGTCACACCTGCACCTCCTAGATGACGTGTGTGATACGTCTGACCTGAGGGCTCATTCTCGGGGGGGAAGGAGCGTCTTGTGACAGTGCTTGTGTCCCTGCTGCTAACCCTCTGCTTGCGTTGTGGGGCGGCCTGCCTGCACGGCCACCTGTAGCCCACCTGCCGCTGTTCCGACCCTGTCCAGCTTCAGAGGGAACAGTGGGAACTGACTGCCCAGTCCATGAAGTCTGCCTCACTGTGTGCTAACGAGCCAAGCCCTCAAAGTTCTGGGGCGAGTACAGCAACCTGTGGGGTGAGTGCTACAAGGAAGCAGTATGATTGTGCATATAACACGTGTGATGACACTCTCACTAGAAATAAGTAGCTGCACGAGGAGAAATTTGAACTAAAAATTAGAGAAAAAAGCCTCCCAAAGCCAGATGACTAAGTGTCTTAAGGAGGAATATCCTGAACTCAAAAAACGGAGAGGAAGGTAAGTTAGACATGGGGTAGGATGGGGGCAGCCAATTAACCAACCTTAGTGAAAAAGGAACTGGATTGAGTGCTGGGTCTACACACCTGTCTGCACGGAACTCATTGTGTGACCATGAGGCACTGGACTTGTGTTTCTGCTGCTTTGACATCTGGGGCCTTGTCCCGTTTAGGGCCAGTCAGTTCCTAGAGATAAAATGAGGACTGGAGTTCACTTTCTAGGTAAATCAGCCAATCCAGAGCCCATTCCTTCAACTGTCTCCTCTATTAGGATCTTTCATTGAGGCCACTATCTGCCTGCCCTAATCATCCTGGGACTGGTACCCATAAGTAGGAACCGCCCCTATGCCCAGAACTTGCTTGAAATCATTCAAAATAGCTAATCCTTACAATAATATCAAAACAAGTACCCAGGAAATAACATAGGAGTTGAAAGACCTATACAGCGAAAACTGCAAGGCACTGTTAAAAAAAATAAGACCAAAGCAAATGGACATCTATTCCACACTCATGGATTTGAAAAATTGACATGTTAAAGTGGCCATCTCACCTAAAGACATGCAGATTCAACGCAGTCCCTATCAAAATTCCAATAGTTTCCTTCAAGGGAATAGAGCAAACATTATTAAAATGTGTATGAAGTCACCAAAGACTGCAAATAACCAAAGTAATTCTGATCAAAAAGAAGAATCGAGGTGTTGATCTCAGACTTCAAATATATTACATGGCAATAATTATTTAAGAAAATATGATTTTGGGATAAAAATAAACACACAGGTCAGTGGAATTTGATGAGTGAGCCCAGAAATAAACCTGTACTCATATGGAGAGTTAATTTATGACAAAGGAGCCAAGAACAGACAATGAAGAAAGAATTGTCTCTTCAACAAATGGTGTTGGAAAACTGGACTAATAAACAAGAGGATGAAACTAAGTCACCACTCACACCATCCACAAAAATTAACTCAAATGAATTAAAGACTTGGTTGTAAAACCTGAAACCACACAATACATAGAAAAAACAGACAAGACGTTCTATGGATGACTAAAACCTAAAAGCCTCTTCACAGCAAATGAGACTATACTTAAAACAAAAAGACGCTGTACTAGATGGGAGAAAATATTTACATATCTTACATCTGACAAGGAGCTAATTACAGGAATCTATAAGAACTCATATAATTTGGCAGAAGGAAAACAAAGAAACCAATCAAAAAATGGGCAGAAGAGCTAAATAAACATTTCCTCAAGGAAGACATACAGGTGACCCACAGGCACATGAGAAAAATGTTCATCTTCACTTATCCTCAGAGAAATGTAAATCAAAACCACAATATGACATTACCTCACATCTGTGAGAATGGTTACATTGAAAAAACTAGAAAAAACAAGTGTTAGAAGGGTGTGGAGAAAAAGGACCCCTCATGCACTGTTGGTGGGAATGTGGACTGTGGAAAACAATATGGAGTTTTCTCAAACTTTAAAAAATAGATCTACCATATGATTCAGCAATCCCTCACCTAGTATATCTATTCAAGGAATACAAACCCACTAGTTCATGGGGAAACATGTATCCTGTTTATTGCAGCCCCATTGACAAGAGCCAAGATATTGAAACAACACAGGAGGATTAAGAAGACTTCACACATGCTGATTCTGTCTGTCTCTGACTGGAATCCTACTCACCCATAAAATAGATGGACTCTTGCCATTTGTAACAACGTGGATATAACTGGAGATTATGCTAAGTGAAGCAAGTGAGGAGAAGAAAAACAAATACTGGATTATTTCACTCATATGTGGAGTATAAAAATAAAACAAAGGACAGACAATGGTAAACCAGAATGAACCCTTGAAATCTGACTGCAGAATGGAGGCTACCAGAAGGGGTGGTTGACAGGCTGGGGAAGGAGCAACGTGGGCGGGGCCCAGTGGACTTAAGTGGAGTATTTTCAGCCTCTGGTGGTGGGTGTGGTGTGATAACTGTCATTTGAGAAATGTGTGAACCAGTATTCCTAAAACACATATAGTGTTACACATATCAGCGTTACGAAAAAAAAAAAAAAAAAAAGTAAAAAATTCTGTTGCTTAAAAAAACACCAGCCAATCCTAGCAGTGGTTGTCCTGCCTAGCAAGCCAGTTGCCCGGATTTTGGGAAGCCGCCGAAAAGGCTTGCCTGCATCATCTTCTTGATTCCTCTGCTTCCTGCCTGACCCTGGGGCTCCCCCGTGTGACCCCCACAGTGTGTGTCTCCATTCTTAGGAACTATGTAAATAAACTGTCTTTTTGAAGACAGTCACCACCTGGTCTGCTGGACTCACCATGTTTTAGATAATAATAAAAAACTTGCTTTTTAAAGCACAGAGGAAGTCTGAGTTTCAGCCTTTCTTATTACAATAAGAAATTAGCTTAAATGCATGGTTGGGGAGACTTTTCAGCTTTTTAAAAATGAAGTAACATTGCATTAGAACATGATACCAGTTTCAGGTGTGCATCGTTGAAAATCACCTTGTGTATATATTATGTTACGTTCACCATAAAAGTTAATTCTATCCTCACATATACCACTGCACCCTTTTATTCTGATTTACCTTTTCCCTTCTGATAACCACTAATTGGTCTCATAGTCTCCAGGTTATTTTTGCTTATTTAGTTTATGTGTTTGTTTTCTCTTATAATGTGAGTGAAATTCCATCTCTGTTGAATGAGCCAGACAGACTTGCGATAGGCAGCCTGTTGCTTCCTTCCTCACTCCCCCAGGATCCTAACCCTGGGGGTCCTCCCTTCTCCACTCGCTGTGGCTAGAGGAGGCCCAGTCTCCCCTCCTTGCTACTCCCTGCCACAGGCCCATCCATCCCAGAGGAAGGACTGTGCCTCTTAAAGGTAGAGATGGGGCCCTGCAAACTGTCACCCCACGAAAAGCTAAGCCCCTTTGCAACTCAAAGGCCCTATAGTTCAAAAGAAAACACTTGAGTGAATCCAGTAGCTTGAAAGTGGAACTGTTCATTGCTCCAACTAAAAATCCTCCCTTATTAAGACTAGAATCTCGAAGTCTCTGTTTTCCCAGAATCACAGACTTGCTGGGGAGGCGTTGCCCCACCCTCTCCCCCTCTCCACATAGCACTTTCTTCTGTAGAACCTCTCTCCTCTTTATTGTAGTCAGAACTCTTAACCTGAGTGTTCCTCTCGTCGCGGCTTTTCAGCTGTACAATGCAGCCTTGTTCACGACACCCATAGTGCTGTACAGCAGGTCTCGCCAACTTCTTCATTGAACAACGGCTCTGCATTTCCTCCCCCCACCCTCTGGCACCCACCTTCTTGCATTCTGACTCTTACTGAGTCTATTTTAGATTTCAGAGAAGGAGTCCTCCCTCCTGCAGCTTACAGGCAGTTTCTGGGCTCTAGCTTGGCAGCGAACGGCACGGGGTGCAAGACTTCGAATATAGCTGCCCTGCCGGTTACCAAGGCTGGCAAACGTCTTAGGTGCAGGTCTCTATTACTGGGGTTCCAGGAGCAGGTGAAAGTGTGACTCTCCCTACTGTAGAACGCTCTAGGAACTGTGCTTGCCGAAAACAGTTTTACCCGTTAAGTCCCCTAGATGGCGCTACTTGTCAAGTGTGAGTGTTTCCTTTCCCTGCCTTCCCCGTTCTCTTTCTTTGGAAGTTGCTGGCATCTCCCTGTGGCCCCCAGGCCTAAGTTAGTGTCCATTGTCTTAGTGGAAATTTACGGTTGTCAGACTTGGTGAGTGACGTCAGAGATGATTTCTACTGGAAATAATCCTCACCTCTGGGTATTTCCAAACAGTTTACAGTGGGGATGTGATGTTGGACTTGGTGATGTGTGCGGCGCGTGGCTCTCATTTTAGGGTGCGTGACTGTGTGCTGGGTGTTTCTGCACGCCGGGAGGAGGTGGTTGATCTTTACAGTGGTTTGGGTGTGTGTGTGGGGGGAGGGCTGAGACAGCAGAGGTCAGCTGGACTCCACATCCTTTCCTCTTTGTCCCTTCCTGTCCCTACTTCAGCTTTTCTTTAGATAAGGAAAGTACCTAGACGTTCTGCTCCACGACAGGCCTGCAGGTCGCTCCCGTGGTGAATCACTGTGGGCTAATACCGCGAGGGCACAAAATGCTTTTACAGTTTCAGAAGTCTTACGAATGTGAATTTACTCACATTCTCCGTTAACTGAACTCATACTGATTTGGGTGTCAGAACTTTGTAATAGGATGAAAGGAGGACTTAGAACATAGGGGAACATGTTGTGATGGGGGATTTTCTGGTGGGAAACTTGGGGTGTCCTGAGGGATGAACGCCAGATGCTAGAAGGAAGCGTGGAGCTGGGAAGGAGGCGGGAACTGGAGTGTTCAATGCCTGAACACTTTTCCGGGCATTGCTGAGAACTGCTGGCCTCCTATTTAGTGGGGTGCTTGGTCCCATCAGGATAACGTGGGAGCACTCTCTTGGGGAGAAGATGCTCACCAGTCTTTGCATGTTTCCCGAGACACACTCGTGTTCTCCAGGCATCTTATTTTTTTCCCGGAACTTGCTTTATGTTGAGAAGTCACTGTAGAGTGAACAGTCTCTGACGGAGAGAAGTTTGGTTGCCGGTTGGTGAACATGGAAGGGCTGCAGCTTTGGGTGCCATGTGTTGTGTACTGTTGGCAAATTTCATGGCTTTGGAGTATGATTTTCATTTGGGGTGATAGGAAGGCGTCTGAAGATGAAGTGGGTTATCAGAACTGGGGGGGCCAGAGCGGGCTCATATTTTCTAGACTTTAGTGAATGAAATGTGAAGTGAAGAGAGTAGTCAGAAAAGGAACAGTTGTTATTCAAAACACTGGTTATATTGGCTCTATGCTGTTCTGTTTCTCTTTGTTAATTTCCACTTTTTGAAGTACAGTTTGAAGTACAGTTTTCCAGTTTGAAGTACAACTTCTGTCTGGACGGCCTTTGTTTTCCATTTTTTTTCACTCTCTAGGATGTGATTCCATCCTCACATAGCCCACTTGCGCTGTGGAGATGCAAATAGTGTTGTGAGGAAAGCGGGCAGAGATTGAAGAGAGAAAGGGTGCCACTTCAGAATCTGTTACCACCTCCGGTGTCCTGACCCCAAGATGCAGGCAGGTACCCCTTGACCCCCTCCCACACTCCTCTGTAACGTGGTGGGGTATCTGACGTGCCATGTGATGGGAACCCACAGTCCTTGCAATTGATCCAGCTTCTTAGATAGAAGTTGGGTTCTGTTCTATCTTACATGCGCATGTGTTCAACTTCTTCAAAGATGCTGGCTGATAAAGCTTAACATATCATCTCGCCGAGGGACTTTTCCACTTTAATTATGAACCCCTGAATGAAATCCAGAGTCCTTGGCTTTGTATCCAGTGTCCTCTCTCCTGTCCCCAGTGTTATGTTCCTAGACATACTTCCTTTTACCTTTCAAGCTAGCCAGATCACTGAACCGGAAGCTCTTCCAAGACAGGTAGATGATTTGGCATCTGTGTAAGTACCTGATGAATCATACTTCTCTGAATTCACACCTGTATAGTTTACTTCTTCACTGAATCTGGATTGACCTTATTATGGCTTGTTGGACGAGTAAATCATGGTGGGCTTGGACCAGAAGAGGCACAATAGCACTTGCTTTTGTTTGTTTTGTCTTTGCTGTCTTGAATGCCATGCAAGAAAACCTGCACCAACTTTCTTGAGGATGTGAGTTCTGGAAGAAAGCCCTTGAGAATGAAAGACCTTGAGGAGAGGGAGAGGGACACTTAGCTTCCAGCTGTTTGCTGTAGCCCTAGCTGAGGCGCCAGACCATTACGAGGCATCCTGGATTGGCCAGCCCTGGTGGAAACATGAGCTGAGTGTGAAGCAAAGATAAGCCATGCTTCTGAGTCCTAGACAGGTTGCAGAATTGTGAACAAATGAATGGTTACTGCTGTCCTAAGCCTCTAAGTTCTGGTATTTTTTCCTTAGGGATAGCCGATACAGTATTGTAAATCATCTTTGCACTTGTATGCCAAACAGGGTTTGACTAGTTGGGTCATTATTTCCTAAGTATGTTTCACTCAGTCCCACCTTCACATGCACCTTCACTGTGTTCTTCCAACCTAGAAATCAAACATGGAAAATGGTTTTTCTTTTATTACCCAAGTACGATCAAGGCTCCATTTTCTGATGCTCCATCTAGATCTTTCTCCTGAACTCCTTTGCTGCCACTTGCTATTTGGTATATCCTTCCTTTTTAAATGTGTTTTCTTGCTACCGTCACATTTTAAATTCTTCACGGGTCAGCTCTATTTTTAAAAAAAACATCTCTATTGAGATGTAATTCACATGCCAACACACTCACTCACTTGAATTGTACAATTCGATATGCATTACTGTATTTGTAGAGCTGTGCAACAATCACCACGATCTAAGTTTAGAATCTATTTAAAAAGAAACCCTATCCCCATTGATAGTAACCCCCCCCCTCCTACCCCCCAGCCAGGGCGCAAACCACTAATCTACTTTTGGCCTCTACAGATTTAGGATATTTTTAAAATTTTGGTTAAGGAGCAGAAGCCCAACCACTTTGCATTGACTAATTGAGTGAAAACTCTAGACTCCTATTTTAAGACCCTAGCGGTGATTAGGCAGTTGCACAACTTCAGGTTGTGGTTTCCATGGCACCTCACTCATTGTTTGACATCGCAGCTCTGTGAGTTTGTCCTGAGTCTGACACAGTGAACTGCAGAGGGGCATGTTGGGAGCTTGGATCAAACTTGCCCCTGCTGGTTCCTACTTCTAAGGTCTAGGGCTGGTTACCCAGCCTCTCTGTGCCTCAGCCTCCTCGGTGAGATGCTGGAGGGTAAGCGTGGGGACCAGGCAAAAAGACACAGGGAGACACCCCCATCGTACCAACACAACTGCGTCCCTCTCCTCCTCCTCGTTTTCCTGGCTGAGCCCCCCCACCGCACAGCGAGCCAGCGGGCTCTGTCCTCTGCTCCCTCTTCACCCCAGCTGCACCTTCACTTTGTCTGAGTGGTTGGCCACTTGGATCTGCAAGGGGTGGGCCAAGGCGCAGTTCGGGTGGGAGGGTCTGGAGAGCTGGGGACGGTGTGAGAGCACTCGGGGGACAGCGTGATCCCCTAGGGCCAGACACGCCCAGACAGAAGTCCCACCAGACGGACTTGTGGGTTGCCCGCAGTTGCTGGCCTTTTTACATAGGTAGGTTTGCGACACATCGCGATGCTCTGGTTTCCCCTAAAGGGGCAGGAGAGAAAAACAAATGTGGACAAGCACAGGGGCAGGCTTCTCTGCATATGCGAGCGGACTCCGTGGGGCAGCGTGTGGGTCCCCACTCCCCGTGAGCGAGCGAGGGGGCAGCAGGCTGCCCGCTGAATGCCGAGTCTGCTCTGATCACCGCCAGCTGGTGGCGCTGCTGGACTCGCGCGGGGCCTCCCAGGGCAGCTTCTAGACAGTGAGGCTCCCGGGCCGGCGTGGGGGGCACGGTGACAGAGGCTGCGTGAGCCATGGCCCTGCTCCTCGGCTTGGTCTCGTGGGGCAGAGCTAGCAAATTCGCCGGCCCAGGGCTCTGCTCTTTGGTTCCCACTTTGGGGAAAGCAGACCAAGAAGCGCCTTTCGGCCTTCACTGTCCACCTAGCGCTGTAGTCCCATACGCCCCACACCCCCGTGCACTGGGTGACCTGTCCCCCATCTCCTTTCGCACCTGCCGAGCACTCTGGTGCAGCTCTGGGTGCTCGGGCGTGCATTCCTGGTCTCCCCATAGCCCCACGCCTGCTGGCTGCTCAGAGTGGCACCCACCTCTCCCTGCGATGATGAAGTGGGGGTCTGTGGGAGTGGGGCCTGCACCTCAGGAGCCTGGAGGCTTTAGGGGTTTCAGGCCTGCTGGCTTTTAAAAGAATTCCCATCGCCAGGCTATGGCTTCTGAGGGTTAAGAGCACCTTTCTGCCAGCCTGGCTCTGGTCTTGGTTAGAAGGGCTCATGGTGGGCTTGTTGGCGTCTCTCTCACAGCCAGAGTTGAAGGTGAGAGATAGTCAGCCCGGTGGGCTGCCCCTGTGTCCGAAGTGTGGGGTTTGGGCTGGGAGGTGAGGATGTGAGCAGAGACATGCAGGAGACCCAGGGTCCGTCCCACCGGATATTTCACCTGCCCCCTTTCCCGCTCGCCAGTCTCCACGCTCGTAAACAGGGGAAGCGCTGTCATCACATGTGCAGCCTCCCCTTCGTGTGCTGTCTCGGGGTCACCACTTCCTGTTGGTGAGTCATCGGGAAGGTAGTTTCCCCCTGACGCTTAATATCCTCGGGATCCTCTCATCACTCAGCTTCTACCCCGTTTCCCTCCTTCTCTCCCTTCCTTAGAAACTAAAAAAGTAAGCCCCTCACCAGCCGCCCCCCCCAAACCTGAACGACTTGAAACAGCACAGCTGCTGGCTGAGCGGCTTGAGCTCCCGAAATGCACAGCCAGCCCGCGGCTCCTCTCTGGAAGGATGGCGGAGTGCCTGGATTTAATTGGATAGTTAATTACAAGTGAAGTTGACTCTTGAGTGCCTCTCCTTCTGCAACAAGATCTGTCCTAGATCTTCCCCACTAAGCAAGGGGGGAGGTGTTTGGCTGCCCCCCAAGATAAAGAATGAATCAAACTACCAGAATAAGATATCCCAGGAGGCATGAGATGGCACCGTGAGGATTTGTTAGTCAACTGAGACAAATCTTCAAGGACAGCCCCCTACTTCATTTTTCCTCCCCTCTCCAGTGTTTTCCTTCCCTCCCTCCCTGCCTCCTTTCCTCCTCCCTTCTTCTCTCTCATTTTCTCCCCCTCTCCCCACTTCTCCCCTCTTTCTTCTCCCTCTCTCCCCACTCTGCTCTTTGCCTCCCTCCCCCTTCCCTTCTTCCTTAAATCCTGCACCACACTTGTCCTCTGCCCATTTCTTTCGGCTTTTCATAGTAGGGAAGGGATTTGAATCAAGTGTTTGGGCTTATTAATTCATTTCACAACCGTCTATTGAGTGTCTACTACGCGCCAAGCTAGTCCTGGAGCTCAGAGGCGTGTAAATGCTTCTCTGGCCTTGAAGAACCACACAGTGGAGACATTTGGTTTATTCTTTCACCTGAGGATGAACACCTGGGTTGTTGAATGATGTTTTAAATGAAGTGTGGGCAAGGCCAGGAGAATCAGGCAGAATTCACAAGTAGAGAAGGGAAAGAATCGAGGATCGTTACTGCCTTTTGGGTGGACTTACCTGGTTTCGGAATGTCCGTTCTGCTGAGGTTGCCAGCAGGAAAGCCAGCAGTGAGGGTGGCAAGTCTTAGGGAAATGTTAAGGGCCTGGGCCTCAGAGAGTGCCTTCCTATACCCTCAATTTTCTTGGCAAAGTCAGAAGGGAGGCTGGACCAGAGAGGGGCTTGGTGGAGGGGGGGCAGCTGGAGCGAGAAGCTTGGCCCCTCCAAATTTGTGGTGCTGGGCATGCAGGGGTGCAGCGATTTCCTAGGAAGTGGGCCGCCCACTCTCTTCATTGTTTGCCTCACACTCTGAGCTGTTGCACTGTGGATGGAAGTAGAACTGAGGGACTTTAAATCAGTACCATGGAAAACTTGAAACAGGAATCTAAGGAATCACGGCCTTTAGCCTCCCTCCTTCGACCCCTCCCCCCTTGCTGTGCTGCCTGGAGCCTCTGACTTGGTTTCCCCAGTAGGGACTTGGGGCCCACAGCTTGGGTTTGGACTGTTCAGGTCCTGGTGCTACTCAGGCACCGACTATGTGACTCTAACTCTCAGTGGCTCATCCATCCAGTCAAGAAGCTTCTAGGACCTGCGGGAGGGGGCTGTGTGAGCCTAAATGAGGACCCTGCGGGGAAAGTGTGTGACACGGATCGCGACTTCCCTGTGCTGAGAATGTCAGTGCAGGGCCGTAGCCTGGGCTCAGCTCCCCACAAAGGCCACTCTCCTGTGCCCGGTCACACTCTTGCTCATGTACTGGTCACACTCTTGCTCATGCACTGCAGTTGCCCCCTGTCCACTTAATCTTAATCCCTTTCTAATCTCCCCTGGTGGTGAGACGATATCCAGTGTCGCAGTCTGGTCTGGTGAGCGCCCCTCCCATTCTGTGTGAGTCTCCTGAGCTCTGCGGGCCCGATACAATTTCACGTATTATTTGGGCTCATTCACTGGGGTTGTTTTGGAAGCATGGCTTTGTGAGGCTTCTGGGAGCCTGGCTGGGAATTATGCAACCACTTCAGTCTGGGGCACCCAAGCCTTCTCTAGCGAATGGCCCTAAGCCGATAGGAAACTTGCTGGGAAAGCCCGTGAAGTGGGGCTTCTTAGGTTCCCAGAGGAGAGAGAGGGCAAGTGAGCTCGGAGGCTCTCTTCTCTCCAGAGACTCACACACTGACTGGCCTTGGCTGCAAACCCATGATGAGGAAAGAGGGGTGGAGATTAGACAGACTTTCTTAGGTCTGAGTCCTAATAGTCAAGTGGTCTCCAGAGGCGGTTGGGAGTGGTGGGTAGTGACAAAGGAAAGGAGAAGGGGGAGAGTGGGGTGGTGGAAAGGACCACTACTAAGTGCACACTAAGTGACATGTTTTGCTTTGGATGCCCCTGCCTCCCAAGCTTCTTGCAGTCTCTCCTTGAGGTCACCGTGCTCCTTGGCCCTCAGGTGCTCTTAAGAGGGATCAGGGAAGATGCACTTGAGTCAAGAGGGTGACTTTGCCTCGGCACCAGCCTCACCATACAGACACTGAAGCAGGGCTACAGCGATGGCTACAGCATGGAAGGATAGTGCCAGGTAGAGGACAGACCACGGTGTATGGGTTCTCACCTGTACTCACAACTGTGGTCACTCAGGTTCAGGGAACAACAACAATGGGGTAAATTGAACGAACAGGGGAAACAAAGAGCTTCTAAGGCCACAGGTGGCCGGCTCTCTCACTCAGGTAGTGTCCACAGTCCCAAACTAAAGGCCGCTGGCTCATTCAAGGTGGTGCTGTCTCAGGGCACACTGGTAAGCAGTGGGTCAGGATCCAACTCATGGTGGCAGCTGGAGGTGCTGACAGGTGGGGCTTCTGAGGTGACATTGTGGCAGCTCGCAGCAAGTCTGAAGTCTGGGCTGGACAGCACCAGACGCACCAGAGGTGGTGCCGGATGATCAGAAATGGCGGACAGCTCTCCAGTGTGGCCCAGACACAGAGTGCCAGTCAGCTGTCAGCAGTGCTGGATAGCACTGGCCAGTGGTGCTGAATCAGAGACACCAGTGCTAACAGCTCTTTGTGAGTTGTTGGCCTGTACCAGCAACAAACAGGTCTTGGGGCTGCCAGACCGAGGCCTGTGGTGCTTCCTTCAGGTGATGTCCCGGCAGAGCTGGAGGAAGTGCAGCACCAGGTCTTTGTGACACTCTTTCGCTTCTCTTTTTTTCTTCAACTGCTGGATGCTTTTTTTTTTTTGGAGGTTAGCTGCTGACCCTTCTTTCTTTGGAGGCCAGGAACAGAATTTCTTTAGCTTATATCCTCTTTCAGCATCCCCCTCCCTACAGTCCTGATTGGGCCATTTTTAATCCTAAGTGTCCTATTGGACCATTTAGCACCAGTCAGCTCATTCTTGATTTTTGATCCGAATAATTAACAAACACGCTACCGAACCCCCTTGGTTCACTTAGCTTGTACCTGATTGGTCCATTCTAAGACCTAGGCACATAAAAAGAAAAACTTGGTGCCTGCACAGATCTGACCTGCTGTGACCTTAGGGAAAGCTCGTGGGCTGGTGGGCTCCAAGGAGCCATAGTCAGAGTTGGCCTCAGTGGGGCCAGAGGCACTCTGCACTTGGTGCCCTCTAGTGGCAGGGGGTGTAACAACTTAAAGGGGGGAGTTGTAGCACGATAAGCTCCCATGTTGGCCTGGACTCCACAGACCTCTCTACTGCCTGCAGCTCCGGGAGCACAGGGCTGGAGTTGGCCGACTGGGGCCCTGTACTCCTCCCTGCAGCCCTGAAACAAGGGCCTGGGGTTTTCTCTTGCCTCCTGTGCTGGAGCTTGCAGCCTGGCTCCTGCATGCCCTGGGGCAGTGTAGCTGGGAATCCACTACCATTGTTGTCTCTGCTGGCAGCCTGAGCCCTAGGGGGGTCACTGCTGGGGGGAAGTAAAATGCCAGCACCCTCCTCACTCCCTTTTCCCCAACTGCTTCTCGTGGTGCCCACAAGCAGCTTCTGGGGCTGGGCACTGGAGCCCTGAGGTGGAGGGGCTCTGGCAGTCAACCCGAATGGTGCTAGGGGGCTGTCGAGCCTGGCTCACTGAGGAGGGCCTCTGTGTACACATCCTGAGGCCACTAACGGTAGGTGGACTTGGGGCTGCCCAAAGACAGAGCTCTGGGTGACCTGTTCTGCCATGGGATCTTTAGGTGCTCCGTGCTCACACCTGGCTGGTGCCAGGGAAGGCGCTTCCTGAAGGCGGAGACTTCTGCTGCATACTTGAGGCTGCAGCAGCAGCCAGGCGGGAAGCAAGTCTCCGGCCCCATCCCTGGTCTGGGCAGTCCCTCTACCAAAGTTGACCCACTGCAGTTTCCCTGAGTGTCTTCTGAGTCCACAAGCTTCCAACATTGTCTTCCTTCCGGACTTAATTCAGTCCTTTGAGGTAGGTGCTGTTATTCCCATTTTATAGGTTTTTGTTACCGCCCCCGGGGACTCTGAGTGCTGACAGCTGGTTGGGGCTGAGGCGTGCTGGCCTCAGCTTGCCGCCTGCAGGTGTTCTCCTCACTTCCCTGCCCCCAAACAAGGCTGGCTTCAGTCATGGCTCCCTGGAGCCCATGATGACCTGAGTGTGGGCGGACTGGGCTTTCCCACCTTTTCTATCTGGCTGTAGGATTAAAAAATGAACCAATCAGATGCAAGCTAAATGGACCAGTCATATTCAAAACCATTTCATTAGTTACTTGTTTGAATTGAAAAATGGAAAATGTGCTGATTGGTGTTAAATGGTTCAATCAGATGCTCACGATTGAAGATGGTCCAGTCAGGCTGGTAGGGCGGGGCACCCTGAAGGGGATGTTAGGCAGAGCAAGAGCCAGCACCTGATCTCCCAAGAAGAAGCATTCTACTCATGCATTTGAGGAAGTCAACGTGTAATCAACCTTTGAAGAGAAAAGACAGGTTCACTGGAAGGAGTGTGGAGCCAGCCTCTGAAGAAAGGGTTCTGCTCCCAACCTTCAAAGAAGCAACATTCCGCTTCCGGCCTGTGAAGCGAGGATTCACTGGACCACCTTCAAAGAGGGAGAAGTCAGCAGCTGGGCTTTGAAGAAGATGCATTCATGAGACCACCTTCGAAGAAGGAGGATTCTGTTCCTGGCTTCTGAAGAGAGAGATGCACTGAGCAGTCGACCTCCGTGAGATTCATCAGACTGTAGCCTTCAGAGCCTTCTAGACCTCCACACCTCCATAGACCCTCGCAAAGACTGGGCCGCTGCACCTGTCTCTGGCCCTGCCTCTGACACCCCCTGCAGGGAGCACTATAGGGCTGGGCCCAGCATCTCAGAGCTGAGCACAGCCCTGGTTCTCCGGCACCACCTCCTGGGGCTACTGAGTCCATTGCTGTCTGGCCCAGCACCCGGCCCAAGCCTCAGACTGCTGCTGAGGGTGGCGGCAGTGTCACCTCATCTTCCACGAGTGGCCTTTGTTTGAAGCTTCTGGACACTGCAGACACAAGAAGCTGCTTGTGGCCTCAAAACTCTTCCCCCTCCCTCCATTCTCTTGTTAGTTAAATGAACTGTTGTTGAAGAACTGGAAGCCTGAGTGGTCTTGCAGTGACCTGTTCCCCACCCTCATCACTATCTTTAGCTCCTGTTGAGCTCTATTTGAGCGCCCTTTTAAGCATCTTTTGTGCTGTCTTTGAACTGTTTCAGTCTGAGACTCAGAGGGGTTAAGTGGCATGTTCCAGGCCATATGACTATTAAGTGGCAGTGCCAGTTCCTAGCTCCAGTTCTGCCTGGTGCTTTATGCAACCCAAATGTTCTGTTGCTTCTGCAAAATATGTCTTGATTCTGTCTACCTTTCTTCATGCTCTGATACATCCAGGACAGGTCACCATCATCTCTTTCTGGCAACCTGCAATAAGTTCCTAATTGGTCTTCCTGTTCTTGCTTTGTTTCTTTCCAATGTGTTTTTCACAGAGCTGCTGGAGAAATCTTAAAGGTAAATTGCACACCTGCACATAAAACTCAAGTACTTCCCAATGTCCTCGAACTAAGATCTAGACTTCTTGACATGGCCTGCAGGGTCTATAAAAGCTGACCAAGCTTTCCCAGAAGAGTGGGGAGGAGAAGGGCTCTGAAACTCATCACACAGCTTCATTGGTGTCCCTGTCTTCTTTATTTAGCATGCTGTGCCACACAGGATATTCAGTTCCTTTCCTGCCTCAGGACCTTAGCACATGCTGCTTTTTCAGAGTGGAATATGTTCCCATCAACCTTCGTCTGGCCAATTCTAATTCATTCTTTGGGTCTCAGCTTCCATGTCACTTCCTTATAGAACAGAGGTATCTTCTGAACTAAACAACTCTCCTAAATCACTTTGCTTCTCAGTAGGCAAAGGAGAAGATGTGGTGAGTTACAAAGATCTCACTGTCAGAATAGAAGGAAAATGCTACCTCTTCATGGGTGAGGGTTTCCTTTGACCCTGAATTCAAATAGCAATTTCCTTTACAGGTTCTTGCATAGGAACTCTGTCTGTACTAAAGTAAATGGTAGATTGTCCTTACCTTAAGTCATACAATGGAGGGTAGATTGGATGAACAAAAATCACTAGTGGATCTCAGTCTCGGTGATCTCTGCAGAAGGAGTTGGCCAGGGAAGGCTTCACAGAAGAGGCAGAAAGACCTTCCCTTGTGGGTCAAAAAAATTTAGAATAGATTGCGCATAAGGTAACCAGGTAGGGATTGATGACACGTGGGGATAAAATCATGAGAAAGGACTTAACATATTTGCCCATTGGGTCTGCTGCATACCAGCTTAGTTTACCCTTGAGGGTCATATTAGCATGCTGTATTATGGCAGCCAATGTGACTTAAGCCAATCCACAAGGAGACCAGTCCCTGACCATCTCCTGTGCCTACTTCAACCTTATTCACCCAAACATTTTACCAACTCTGCCAAGTAGGGCTGGGACTACCACATGGTGAGCGAGGTCCTGAGGGTACTTGCTGGAACACCTGGGCATGAGGGCCTCTTTTTGCCTTGGGTGCAACTCAGCCCTGAGAGATTAACTCTCCAGTCAATGTCTGATTTTAGCCACACAGGTTATCATCTGTTATGCTGAAAAAGAAAGATTGATTCAAGTGTGTGGAGAGGAAGTGGGAGGGTGGCAATAGAAAGACAGGAGGAACTGGACACATTCATTTAAAAATCTTTTCCAAAAACATCTGACTTAGTTTCTTTACATTGTCAGGAAGGCTTTTAAAGCCCAGCTGCCTCTTATTAATCCTGTTTGGGCTGATCTCCTACCCGCCAACCTTGCTCTCGGGCTTTGCCAGCATAAACGGCCCGGTGGAAGCGGAGGGCATGCTGAGTGACGTCAGTGACTGGGCCTGGGCTTCAGATCTCAACCCAAGCAGCTGAGCACACAGTGCGTTGGTCCCGTTCCAGTGAGAATATAAAGTGCTCACTGCCCTAGAAGGCCTGACAGGCATGGGGCAGACCCAGAGGATGGAAGGGAGTGCATGGGATGCCTGTACTGTGACTTACGGGATGGCCTCTGGACCCCAGCACCGTAAATATCTCTCAGCAGGAGGTAGGGGCTAAGGGCGTCAGCTTTGGGGAAATCATAGAACCATGAACTTGAATGTAGGCATTCACTGGTGGTACAACCTTGGGCAAGTTGACTAATATCTGCACAGTGTGGCCTCAGGTACAATGTAAATCATAACACCAGTACATTTTTAAGAGGATTTTTGGAGTACACTGTTTCTTTATGCAAAGGACTCAGCACAGACAGGGTCTGGTACACAACAGGTGTCCAATAAATGTACCCTTCCTCCCTTTTTCCTTTCTTTTCTCCCCCTTCTTCCTTTCCTTCATTGTTCTCCACTTCCTCCTCCTTCTTCATAAAAGCTAACATCCAACTGTCTGTGGGTCTGTGGTGGGGATGAGGCCAACAAGGAGCGTGTCCAGCCTTCTCAAGCAAACCCTGAAAGACTTAGGAGTCAGAGGCACCACATGCCCCTGAAAGCTGAGATTCTAGGAAGGGGCAAGAAGCAGTAAACTGGTGGGGAGTTTATTTGCCATATCGCCAGGCATCCAGGGAACTACCCCTTTAACTATTTTCTCCCTCCATCTCAACATTGCTGATTTATTTGGGTATGCAGGTAAAGTGCTGGAAACAGCTCAGTGAAACTTTGCACACTACCAGGTTGCCCTTTAAGCTCTGGTGGAGTTCACCAGGAAGTTAGCCTTGTCTATTCATGAAGAAGCTCTACTGTGTTTAGCTTGTCACCTTCAGGTACGATCAAAGTCAAGAACCACCAAAGATTTGAGGCAAATTTAGCTTGTAAGATGGACAAATAAATGAGAAAAAAAAAGAATGTCTGACAATTCAAGAGAAAGGAGGAAATAGATCTATGAAATAAGAATAAGTGGTTATATATATTTATATTAAATATTTATTTATTTATGCATACAAGAGTTGGGTATAGGCCAGAGGTACAGGGCTGATAGGATTCACCAGAGACAGAATGGAGAGCAGAACAGGCAGATAGACTGAAATACAGACTGAAATACTGCTGAGGGGAGTAGCTGGCGAGGCAGGAGAGGTCTGCCGCGCCATGTGGGTCCCCTCCCTGGCCGGCGGCAGGGATTGAACTCGTGCTGCAGTGGCTGTGAATAGCTTCATAGTGTTGCGACCTAATCCCCTGTGCCACCAGGGAGGCCCCTCAGAGGTTTTTTCTACGTCCCTAGTCCCTCGGTACTGCAAGAAATGGTTCTTTTTACAAAGGGTAAACTGTGACTTTGTTCATTATGAAAATGTTAAACAAATTTCAGCTCAGTTTATTTTGAAGTAGAATTCAAGTGCTACCTTCATGATTTTACAATAAGGAATTGTGGGCTTTCTGTCTAGTGGGTGGTTGGCTCTTTGTTCAAGAAAGGAAGGAACAGCTCATCCTTCATGAGTGGGTGTTGCTTTCTTATTGTCATTGCTGAATGTGGTTAAATTAATTGCTAAATGTGATTAAATTGTTTAAGGTAAGAAATATGAAAAATTTAAGCATCACACTTTATTTTATTACCCATTTTATTTCAGCTTTATTGACAAAACTGTAAAGGATGTATCATATTTAAAGGGTTTATCATGATAAATTGATGTATGTTTACAATGAGAACATCTCCCCATTTAGTAAATTAACATATCCAAATACATCATGTGCCTACCTTTTATTTTTTTGATGAGAACATTTACATTCTACTCTCAGCAAATTTCAATTAAATCATCTTAGTGTTATTACTTAGTTACCATGTTTTACATTAGATCTTCAGACTTGATTTGTCTTGGAGCTGAGGGTTTGTATTCTTTTACCAACTTTCCCTTATTTCCTCCCACCACATTCAAGCAATCACTTCTATATTCTCTATTTCTTTTTTTTAAATAAACTTATTTGTTTAATTGTATTTGACATCATTTGTATTCCCCAGGGAGTTCCCACCACCATTCCACCCGTGCACCATCTATTTCTATGCTTGACTTTTTTTGGGGGGGGGGGGACTTAGATTCCAAGTATTGTTAGTGATACGATGAATGATTTATATTTTTCTGTTGGGCTTGTTTCACTTAGCATCATACCTCAATGTCTCTCTTATCATCATGAATGTCAGGATTTCCTTCTTCCTCATGGCTGAACGATATTCCACGTTCCATTGTGCACGCATTCTGCATTGTTAGCTTTTCATGTGCTGAGGGACACCGTGGTGTTTCTGTGCTTGGCTATTGTGAATAGTGGCACGATGAACACGGCATGTAGATCTCCTGTTTCATGTTCTTCGGGTGTACACCTTGATGTGGGATTGCTGGATCATATGGAGAGTTTTACTTGTAATTTTTTGGTGAGCCTCCATGCTGTCTTCTATGGTAGCTGTATTATGTCACATTCCCACTAGCAGTGTATGTGAGTTTCTTCCTCTCCACAGTCTTACAGCATATGCTATTTCTTGTATCTTTTTATAATAACCATTCTAACAGGTGAGGTGATATTTCACTGTGGCTTTGATTTGCATTTCCTGATAATTAGTGATGCTCAACATCTTTTCATATACCTGTTGGTCATTCATGTCTGCTTTGGAAAAACATCCATTCATTTCTTCCATTGCCCATTTTTAATCACATTGCTTGTTTTTCGCTATTGTATTAAATGAAGAATCACTTTTCAATATGCAGAGTGAGGCCAAAATTGACACCTCATTTAATCATAATAATGACACAGACTGACCCTTGGCTGGGTCACTGTTTACAAGCATCGGACAAGTTAGTTCCTGTTTATCTTAAGGCACAAACTGTCCATGTTTATGTTTCTGGATTGTTTCAAGGCCTTTCCCTATTTTCTGTGCTCCCCTCTTCCTTCCCATCTATTAAAACAAAAAACAAAAAAGCAAAACACCTACAAACACAGAAAACGTGCCCCATATGTAAACTTGCATCTTTTTTTATAGTGATCTTTATGGTGAGAGTTCTGACTGGTGCCAGCCTTTGAAAGTTTATAAAAGGATGAAAGTGATGAGGCGGAAGTGCGGAGTATCCCTTTCCCCATCCCACATCTCACTTTGGATGAGTCCAGATGACTCTGGACTGAGATGGAAGGGTTAATGAGCTGTTACAAAGTTTGTTTGGACTGGACTAACTGCTTCCTGCAGCTCTGGTGGGTGTGGGAGCTTGCTCCTTTGAAGGGGG
Organism: Galemys pyrenaicus; assembly: GCA_019455555.1. Lineage (NCBI taxonomy): Eukaryota > Metazoa > Chordata > Mammalia > Eulipotyphla > Talpidae > Galemys > Galemys pyrenaicus. Next base: position 2,194,710 of record JAGFMF010011638.1, on the reverse strand, counting down.
CCACAATGGGGGTGAGGGCAAGGGGAGAGTAGAGGTGGCTGGGAGTTGTTAGAACATTTGTGGGTGCCCTGGCCAGCACACTCTGCTAGGTTTAATAAAAGCAAAACAGAGCTCCAGGGTCTACGGTCCCTGATGGGTCCAGGCCACTTGAAGGTGCAGTGCACTTAGAGCCATTTCTCCAGAATTTTCTGGTTCACCTCAGGGCAAGCCTGCACTGGAGGCCTGTTCCTCTAGGATTATTTTGCTGTCCAAAGAAAACGCCAAGAGTTGATTGATGAGTGCTGGAAGCTGAGTCCATTTGAAGTGGGCTCCTCCTTCGGTCAGTTTGTCTGAGTGTCCATTCTTTCTTGTGTGTGTGTGACACAGCAGAGAGCCTCAGTGAGGACTCTAGTAGCCTGGCTTTCTGAATAGCTATTTGACCTGGGGTAAATTTGCTCATCCACAAAATGACAGACTGAGGCTTATAAATGGCATGTAACCTGGGCTCTAAGATGCTTAGGGACCTACGACATCTTCTCAATATTTAAACGACTCATGGAAATCATAATTTGCCTCTTCTATGGCCTGATAAGCTAAACAGGGGCACAAGAGTCTTTGCCTTTGGCTGAATGGGGTCATGACCAGGCAAGCGTACCTGCTCACGATGCCCAGAGGCTGTGACTAGCTGTTAAGGGAACCCACTTAGATGTCAAACCAAAGTCATCTGTTGAGTTATGCTACCTGAGTTAAAGCTCAACTGCTACTACTGCTGCTGATTATGGTCTCTTGAACACTCACTCTCTGAGGTACCTTGTTGCTCTGAAGTTCTATAAATTTCTAGGTAGGAGAGAGAAAGATGAGATCGCAAGAAGAATCTTCCTGAGTGGTGATAGCTATGAAGCATATCTAATGATGACGTAGTAAAGCTTGCCTCCAGCAACACAATGTCTTTCCGGTCCTGATGCCTTTCACTGTCAACCCTCTTGGTTCTAAAAGAGTCATCACATATTGACCACCCATGACTAAGTAGGTATTTCATGTTTTTGCAATACCTACCTCTCCTTCCACTCACCCTATTCCATGGACTTACCTTTTATCTGCCAGGTAACAATGGGCTCCTTAAATCACTTTTCTAAATGTACCCTATGAAAACTAGCCAAAGGAAACCCTAAATGCAGGCGACCAACAATTAAATTTTCCCTGGGCTCAGGTTGTGCGCACAGATAATCTGAGTACTCAATAAAAATATATTGAAATAAATGACGTGAGTGCAATTAGATTTGTCAAAGTTAGTTAAGGCTGCCTGAATCATTGGAAAGTTTTGATATTTAAAATGGGCTGGTCTGCCTCATTGGTTTCTTAGTAAATCTATTCTTCATGGAGAATCTGGATAAATAGTCTGAAAAAGGAATGCTTGAGACATCCAAGCAAAAGAAATTGCTATCCAGCTCGCTCACTTTGGAAGCCTTCTTTCACTTTGATACTTCTGGATTTCATTTGTAATCTTTAAAGAGGTATGATGTTTTTCACCAGCAAACAAAAGAACAAAAAGAAGACAGGAAGGATGGAAAGAAACAAACTGGTTTTGGATTTTGCTACAAACTAGTTCTGGATTTTGTTACCTAATATTAGTGGCACATCAGAGTCACAAAATTCATGCAGAGATTATAGTTACAGAAATATTTGAGAAAAATGACAAGCTTTTTACTTCTTTCAAAAAATTTGACAAGTTAAAGGTATTCAATATAGTCATAGTATATGTGGAAATAATATTTTTTTCGTTATATTCCAGGCACGGTGCTAAGCATTTTTTTTAAAAGATTTATTTATTTATGCACACAAGAACTGGGGTACAGGCCAGAGGTGTGGGGGGGTGAGAGGATTCACCAGAGACAGAGCCCGGAACAGAACAGGCAGATCAACAGAAAAACACTGCAGAGGGCAGCAGCGGGCACAGCAGGAGAGGCCTGCCGCGCCATGTGGGTCACTTCCTTGGCAGGCTGCAGGGATCGAACTGGTGCTGTAGTGACCGCGGTCTGCTTCATAGTGCGTTGCTTCACCCACTGTGCCACCAGGGAGGCCCTGCGCTAAGCATTTTTATGCACTGTTGCATGTAATCCTCACAATCCTATCAATATGGCAGCTCTTACTGCTTTTATAGATGAGAGCTGAGATTCTGTTAGCCTAACGGCGAGGACTCCTAGGCAGGGGGGATAGTTACAGCGAAGATGGAGCTTTCCAAACTCTATCCCCTGGTGTCTTTCCAGAGTCCATCAGCCTCTCTGTGCCACCCATATCTCAGGTGCTTGCATTACAACTCCCGACTTGCCAGGAACCAGACTTCCTGAAAAGGGGCCTGCTGAAAGGAAAGAGCTGGGCGGCCATGCTGAAGGAGGAGAATAACCGAAGCCACGCAGGCAGAAGCTTCTCCTGCCTCTCCCGTTTCCAACTTCAGTGCCTTGGCAGATAGCGCGGTCCCGTTCTGCCGAGAGACTGTGGCAGCTGCTATCTTGACCTTCTGGTGGATTCAGCTTGGGTGGTACATTTTGAACTTTGCTTCTCTCCTCCTCTCCCAGCCCTTTGGGCCCTGTGCAAACTCTTGCTTGTATTTCCTGCCAGGAGGTGCCTTGGATTCATTCTCCTGGCAGCTCTGCTTTGGGCCCCGCCTGTTTGGCTGAATGGTTGCCCGCGAGGGCATGGCTGGTTTCAGAGTTTGGTTGGGAATCTGTATTTTGACGACCTTCTCTTTCGTACTCTTCTTTTCTCTCTCTCTAGTCCCTTTGAACTTTACACTTTTTGAAAATCTTTTTGCCCTCTGGTGTTTGTTTTGCTTTTATGTGCACGGGTGGGCATGCACCTTACAACTGTCAACATGGATTTTTCCTCTTACCAGTTTGGCGTCCCTGGGAATTCCTTGGCTTGTCTGGTATCAGTTTTGGTTCCCTGCCTTGGAGAGAGTCACCGTGGTCAGTCAGCGCTATTGGTAGCTCCTGGCTTATTGGTAGCTCTCACTACTGTGCTTTCGTTTGTGTGTGTGTGTGTTTTTTTTTTTTTTGGTGATTTACTTCTGATCATTAGATAGGAAAACTAGCTTTGATCTTGTGTAGACTTTGTGTCAATGTGTGCAATTCATTTCTAATTACTGGTTCATGTTTGATTTTATGGAAATCTTTGTGTGTGGGAGTAAGAAGTTTTATTTCTTTGCTCTCGAACTCCTCCTTGTTAAGCCCTTTCCTTTTTCAAGGTGGTATTGGAAACCATGTATCGACCTTCCGACTTTGCTAGGTCCAAGATGGCATCTGAAGTCTCATGGCAAAACAATTTTTTTTTTCCTTCTGAATTCTAAGGTTTTCAAAATGGTGTGTGAGGCCATATGGCAGACTGCTCTGTTACCCTCTTCCTGCCCAGAATTTTTATTCTTCCCTTTTGGTTCGCCTTCTGAGATTTTTGCTTTCAGTTTGTGCTTTCCTTTGTTAACATGTGTTAGATGCTGTGACCCTGCGCGCTTATTTGTGACTATTCCTCACTCTCTGCTGGCTCGCAGGCTGCACGTAGACACAGCGTTAGGCAGGAGATAGGTTCTCAGGGGTCTCTGGTGACACTTTAACGCAGGCGGACATTGATAGTGGTTCACTGATTCAAACTGGGACATTTACACTTGGGGTGAAGGCAGATGAAGCCTCGTGACTGATGGATCACTGGTGTTCAAAGCCTTTGCCGAATTTTGCACATAAGAGATGGGAGTGGAATCCAGAAAGATACCAGGTGGGTGGAGTTTGAAAAGGTCCACCTTCACTAGGACAGTCCCCTAGCGGCTCAGAGTTTACCCCTCATTTTTCTTCTAACAGGCAGTGTGGTTCATTAGCTTGCCTGAAGTTCTGTATCTAGTTGCAGGGCTAGAACTGGAGTCTTGGTCTCTGAGATTCTAAGGCTTGTGCTCCTAACCTTCAGTTGCTGTTGGCATGGAATGTGAATTGGGTCTTCCTCACCAAAACTCATAGACTGTTAATAATCTGCTACACAAACTCTACTGTGCAATATCACACGATTTCTTCTCTTGCATGCAAAGTTGCCTTCATCCTACAGGAAGGAATGGTAAGATCAAGGTTTGAGGATGGAGTTGTTTTGATGATACAATCATAGCAAATGTGAGGGAGAGAAGTGGTTGAGAAATATGAATAAGAACTGTCTTCCCATTAACAGGTGAGTAAGTCCTGGGATGTAGTTAACAGTTAAGTCTGGGGACTCTAGTTAACAGTTTAGCACTGTCTATTGAAAGTTAACGTGTAACTGTGTGGTGATGGATGTTTACTAAACTTACTGTTCAGTCATCATTTCACAATGTATACATGTATTAAATAATGACGTTGTCTACCTAAACTAAATAAAATGTTGCCAGTCAGTTAGTAGCCTCTTCTATCATATTTATCAGTAGTAACACTTCTTGAGTGGTAGAATAGTTCCTTCTTACTAGCTATGTGATCCTTTGGAACAATTTGTAATGATTCTGGTCACCATCTTTTTGGACAGTTTATTCTAGAATAACTGCCCAGTAATTGATGTTTCTACTTTTCACGATGACCTTTCTCCTCCTTTATCACTTTCTTTATACACAGAAGAGAATGGTGGACTAGAGTGTCTACTGATAAGAAGCATGAACTTCATGTCATTTTATTCTTTCAAAATGTAGATTTCTCGGTCACTCTTGAAAAGTGAAATATTTTTTAGTTCCTTCTCAAGTTGGGGACTGATGGAAATATTTTTGGGCATTATGTTTAACTAGTTAAATAGCTTTAACATTGCTTAGCAACCAAAAATTTTATAGACATTTCAGTTAAGGTTTTTGGAAGGTATTTCCTCATATGTATGACACAGAGCAGAATTTTGATCCTAATTTAAGTGAGAGTATTTTAAAATTGAGGTTCAAATTAGTATCATGTACATGGCATGTGTATAAAAAGTGATATAATGCTTTTCAAACACTCCAGTCTATTTTTTTTTTTAAAGCAGGTGGTCTAAAAGCACTGGTTTTTGTTTAAATGTTCTAAATTACATATTAAAAAAAAACCCAAATCAAATGATCACAAACCTGGAAGGACAATAAAACCTAAAAAGGCAGAAATTGAAGACATTAAAATCTTTCACAGTGAGACAGTCACTAATTATATTTCCTTCCAATCTACTTTCTATTCATGCTGTAAGTAGTTGTTATAACACACTGTATCTGTCAGAATAGGCTTGGTTATGACATGATAAGCACTTCCACATTTCAATCATGTGTACTGCAGATTTTTTCACTCATGCTTTGTGTCCATTGTAGGTCTTGGAGACCTGCACGTACATCTTCATTGTCCTCATTCAGAGCGGTCACGATTAGGAGCAATTCTGGTGACAACAGTAGGGTGGAGAGTGCTTCCACAGCCACACAATGGAGACTGAGTGGTCAGACAGGAAATGACATGTTACTTCTGTTCATAAATCAATGTCAGGCATTGATCACTTGGCTTTGTCAACCACACGACACTATTCTATCACATGACACTATAGATTTATTAAATAACACAGTTATGGAACTATTGTTTTAGAGTTTAGTTATATAAAACTCACACAATTACTTTTCACATTAGTGTATAGTTTAGATTTTTAACAAGGTACTCTTGAATTGCAGAGGATTCATTTGTTTTGGTAATATTTATGGTATTTGGTATTGGAAAAGATTTTTTTCCCCCTCCCATTCCAGATGTTTCCTTCCATGAACTGGGAAACCCACAAGTTTGGAACTCTTTGTCCTTTAGTGATTTAATTTGAAGGGTGAGTTTGGAGTGAGAAATTGGGCATCCGTATTCTAGGTCTCCTGTTCTGTCCCTTGAGAGCTGTCTAGAGGAGGTGTAATCTCTTTTCCCTCTGTGCTATTGGGGTGGTCTGACTTGGCCCAACTGAGGTGACCAATGTTTCTAGTTTCCTCAGGACTGAGGGTTTCCTGGGATGTAGGACATTCACTGCTAAAACTGGTAGAACCTCTTTCTGTGATTGGCTGGTCAAACCTGGTTAATTCTGAGATCTAAGGCTAGGAGGCCCCTTTGTTCCATATCTAAGCCACACCCTCTGCTGTCACATTTATCAGCAGTGAGTATCAATAACAAAGGTATAAATTAGTGTCCCATCAAAGACAGGCTTTTGTCTCATTTCTCAGACTACAACCCATGCAAGCAAGAGAGGTGATATTTATTGGGTTTATTCAACCTGAGAACTGAATTAGCACCATTGCACTCACCCTTTCCTTGGGGCCTTAACATGGACTGATTTGGCAGCCTCCCCAAATAATGAAACCAAATCTGAAGTTGCACTTCTCCAAGATAAACATCCCCATGGGACTAATAAATGCCTGATCTATTTGAGCTCTAAGATCAGAGTTTATTTAGCTGTTTGGCTTCTGTAATATAATTTCTCCAAAGTCCAGTAATGTTTAGAGAACCAGACTCATCGTGATGATGGGAGGGTCAGATCAAAGTAGGGGCAGCAGTGCAGGGGGAGGACATTAGTAAAGCAGAGTGAAGAGGAGGACAAGCATGAGGACAGTTGCGTCACCCTGAGGAGGGCCCAGGTTGTGGGTAAGTCAGAGCAGTTTTTGATTCCTTAGTGAGTGGGGCAGCCTGAACACAGGGGCTGGATTCACTTCAAACATGGAGAATGAAGGGAAGCAGCCAATATGTCAAGAGATTTACTTCCGCTTTATAGACAGAAACATTGTCACATATACTGCTTTCCTTTACTTTTCATAAATTGCCAAATAGTTCAGTTAAAGCAATAATAAAAAGAAACAAAACTTCCTTTGAACATTTAAGTAGCTTTCTAACAGTTTCATTTGTATAATCTTTTCTGCTTTGTGTATTTGTAAATCCGTCATTTTACAAATATGGGCTCTTAAATATTTTAAAATCTATTATGCCTGATCGGCAGCTGCTTTTACTGTATCCAGTAAGTGGTGGCACGTACACTGTTTAGCAACTGGTACAGCAAAGGCCCAGGTCATTCAGAACAAATGCTAGATGTGAACCACTGGTCTACTATGGCCATGCAGGTGCCTGCAAGCTGAAAACTAGTCCTGTGAATATGTGAATGTGTGAGTGATCTTGTTAATACCTCTCTGCATGTAGGTTGGATTCCTAGGTTCTTAAAATCTGCAATGGTGCTTTAGGTTCCTGAAATCTGAAAGTAGTGTTCACTGCAATGGTAAGTCTCTAGTAAGCCTTTATTTTTCTGTCCTTCATCAGTGTAGCTTGTAGAAATTCAGGTTTCTGGGTCTTGTTTTAGACCTGTTGAGTGGAAGCCCCTGGAGAAGGGTTCAGGTGTCTGTCTTTTAATAAACTTCTCAGGTTACTCAGTTGCAGTTCATCCAGGGATGTGGGCCCCTCCACTAGTGGCTTTGTTATGTCTAAAGAGAGACCTGTGATGTGATTTCATTTGCTTACAATTTAAATCTCCCTAATTTATGTGGGGATTAGCATACCAACAGCTAGGCCTCAGGGTTATGGGGAACCCTGAAAAGCATCAGAGAAGCTAAAAAACAGAAAAAACAAACCAGGAAATAAGGAATAGTGACATATTTCTGAATGGGGGAACATGATATTTCTAAAGAAGGGCTTTTGTGATGTAGTGGAAATTATGACCTAGGAGTACATTGTATGTCAACAATCTAGCAACTACCTCGCTGATGTAAGGGAAGAACAAGAATTTCCCTCTGTCCTCCTTGGTTCTTAACTAGACACCTAGACAGACTAGCAGGAGAAAAACAAGCAAAAGTTGATGAATATGTATACCTCCTTTATTCATGGGAGAAACTCAGAAAAACTGGGTGACTGTCTGAAATGGTTCAAGGGTCCCCTTAAATAACAACTTTAGCTAAAGACAAAGGGTGTTTGGGGAAAGGGGAGGCAAGTTATGTGAGGTTACCAGGAAAGGTCCATTAAACAAGGATGTGTAGCTTCTTGAACCCAATTCCAATATAATAAGTAATTCTTGGACAATAGACAGGTGTGAATTCAACTCAATTTAGCTCATTTTGACACTATCTACTTGAAAATAGTATCATATTCCATAGTTGAAAGGCTCAGTTTACTAAGATTGCCCTCTTCAGATGCCAGCAGTAAGTGCAGGTTACCTGTGCTTCTGACTATCTATAAATCAGAGGTTCCCATAGCCCCCTTTTCATGTTTGAGTAATTTAGTAGAGTGGTTCACAGAACTCAGGAAACCCATTTACCCAGTAATCTGGTGAGATTACTGATTTATTGCCAAATATAACAACCAGATGGAAGAGATGCTTAAGGCAAGTTAGGGGAAAAGTGCAGAGAATCTAGATCCTCTCTAGATATTTTCTCCAAATCTCCATAAATTATTAGCTGAACAAAGGGCCTCCTTTTATTTTTTTCAGAGACTTCATTACATGGATATGTTTGATGGACTCATTGGTCATAGATAATTCAATTTAATCTCTTGTCCCTTCCCTAATCCCTCCCTAGGGAGGGTGGGACTAGAAGTTCTGATAGTCAAAGCACAAGCTTAGTTGTCCTGTCAACCAGTTCCCATGCTTTTGTGAGGTACAAAAGTCACCTCATTCAAGGGACAGTTTATTACTCTTAAAACTTATGAAATTCTAAGGCTTTTGGGAATTGAGAGCCAGGGCAGTGGATGAAGCCCAAATATATATGAGAAATATATTTTGGTCATCTGAATGACCAACCATATATATTTTCTATAAATTACAACATTATGCAGGTTTATGTCATTGTCTTCTTCACTGATGAGAGTTTCTAGAGATTTCATATCCTCCATTTCTGGTACCTTGAGGGAGACCCTCTAACAAATGGAAGTGTCCCTTATAAGTGTCTTTTACAATCAAATAATGTCATAGGTTTTCAGAGCTTTTCTTATTTCTGCTTTCATAAAAATATTAGATTAAATAATCCTTAAAAAGACTAAACATATTGTTATTTAGTAACTAAAATAATGTTATCTATATATAAACCAAAGAAATATTTTGGTGTGGCAAATTTTGCTTCCTTACACTGAGCTCGGAGGAGCTGTGACTTAGCTCAGAACCATTTCTTTCTCTTACACTTTATGAATTTTCTGACTTATTAAGTAATGATGCTCATGACAATGGTGATGGTGACGGTGGTGATGATGGTATTTTGTAGTTCCCCCACATCTGTCCAGGCAGGCAGTGACCACTTGGAGAGGTTATGGTCTTGGCTGGAACAGTTTCTGCAGTCTCCCAGGTGCTAATCCTTGCCTTGCTGGATCACAGAAGTATGGCCCGCTGTGAGGGGAGGTCAAAGAACAGCATTTTTTTTTTTTTTTCCCAAACTAACCACTAGTACAGCTGCATCAGAGATGGCTCACTAGATACCCACCTACTTCTCGCTAATAATTTAATTCTTGGTGATAAGTTTCCCTCATGTCATACCTTAAATTAGATAACAGAGAAGCTAAATCACTCTTTCTAGATCATGCAACAAGAAAAAAAGACAATGTTTCTTATTAGATTTATCCCTTGGTTGATAGTTTATGTTTTTCTCTTGTAAAAAATTTCAGAATTTGAAATTTTTTCAGAAAGAGGTTGAATTGGAAGGGAAGAGGGGAGAAAGAAGAAAAATCTTCCAGAGCAGAATAACTGAACATCCTGAATCCACAACTCCAGTGCAGAGCAGGGTAACTCCAGTCTTCTGAGAAGCCCATCCCCTTGGGAGGCATTTGTTGTGACAAAAACTTTGATGTCTCTCAGAACCTCATTGTGGGACATATTTATTGGGGAAGAGAGGAAATTTCCCCTAATCCTCTGGAATCTTCATAGACTGGTTGAGCTACTGCATAAGACAGATTAGTAGGCTACAGTAACAAGTTTCATTACATATATTCACATACACAGATGTGGATTGTGCTAAGTTGAGGTATAAATCCTGAGCGAAGGAGTAGGAGAGGGGTCTGGGTTTTCGAGGAGAGTAGTGGGGCTTACATGATGAGGACGGGTGAATCATATGGCAAAAACGGGTGCTCTGAAATCAAATGTTTATCCTGCCATACAGATAGGTTTCTCTGATAGAATGGTTAATTCTGATAGGAATAGATAATTCTTTAATGCTAATTCTGAGCAATAGCTCCAATTTTCATTCTTCTAGGTAGTTAAGAGAGTGGTAAAGTTTCTTGGGAACCTGCTTGACTAACCATAGATGGAAAGAATCCACATATCAGTGAAACATCTTGGGAAGGCTTGTCGTGAAGTTTTGATATCTAAATATCTTGAGGAGACCTATCCTTTATAATGAATGGTAAATGAGTGAAAAAGAAAACCAGCACATGAAGGGAAAGTTGAGACTCAAAATTCTAGCTCTCATTCAGACCAGCTGTGGAACCTGGGCCAAATTCATCTCTCTGGCATCTTCCGTGCTTCTGAGGTGGGGTAATGCTGCCTGTGCTCACAGGGTCCTCATGAGACAATGTTTGTGCATGTCCTGACAAGCACTAAAGCTTTATGCAAAGAGGATTGTTCTTTGTGCCTCTCTAGTTCACTTTGTAATTTTCTGTGTAGTTTCCAGATAGCCAGAGTCTAGATAATTAACTTTCAGTCAGCAAGAATTGCCTTTTTATTTCAAGTGGGTCTCTCCTCCCTTGTGAAAATTGAGTGGGTGTCTCTGCATGCTGTGCTAGCTCTGTGATTATTTCCTGTGGAAGTCAATGGAGCTTTATAGGGAGGGGTGTTCTGGACCCTGCAGGGGGCCTCTTGGGCAGTTATCACCATCAGATCCTGTGATCTGGTGCTCCCAGGGTCTTGGCAGCATGGGAACTTGAAAAAGCAGATGCCGACCATGAGAATCCTGGAACATCTGGCCACTGACAGGGAGTCTAAATTTCTTCCAATCAGATGGTTCCCTACAACCTGGACAACCCAGGAGGTGGGCTGGGTATAAGCTGGGCCTCTCACTAGGGTTGAGTCATTCAATATCCAGAGCCTCCTGCTGTAGAGGGCTAGATGGGACCTGAGGTCACGATTGCTCTGACTTAGTTTCTTTACTCCCCTAGTTATTTCCAGGCGATATTTTTCCCTGGCATGAGAAATATTGTCTACTGTTTGTGGAACTTATGAGCAAATTTAGATTTTGAGGTTATAGTGCATGTAGCAGGGGAGACTCAGGTCGATGACACCAGCCAGGTGTCAAGCATATGATTGAAGAACTTGGATTTGGAGTTGGAACATTCCAGTTCAAGTTCTAGTTGTAACACTTAGAACCTGAGATCATCCTATGGGCACTGGGATGGCAGCCATGAGAAACTTTATAAGGTGTAGGCTACTCATCTTAAAATTTTGGTTTTTGTTCCCTGACCAAAGGTCTGTTATAAAGATCAAATAAGATACTGAACATTTGAGGGAGCACTTTTCTTTTCTTCTCTTACATCATTGTTCATTGCTGTACGGTAGTTGGTGTCTCCCCTCAGATGTCACCCTTGAATCATCACTTTATCTTTTGTGTTCTTGAGGGAGCACTTTCAAGCCATCAAGAGTGGTGTAATACAAGGGGCTCTGGGGAGTATTTCGAGAGGGGGGCTCTGCCTCCTCAGATACTGCTGTCATAAACTTTTGGGATACCATCAGGGTGGGATTAGGTCTGCCTGACCATTCTTCAGATCCTTGGAAATACGCTTTCCTGGATGTGAGCAGTTACTTGGGGGGCAGACAGAGGACATGGTTTAGGCACGCCTGGAGCTAATTCATGTTGCCAGGCAAGGGCTGAGACTGCTCTTGTTCACTTTTCCCTCCTAATCTGGTGTGCAAGGGTTTCTTGGGGGGCAGTGGGGAGAATGCAGTGTGGATTCCACAAGGGATAGGGGCGGTTCCTGTTCTAGTCTAGAGAGCATTGAAGGGAATGCTTTACAGAAGGGAAACTGGCTGATGTGCTCTTTCCACATCCCTGATCTTAATCCCATTTTCAGAGCAGGTAAAGTTGCTCTACTCCTAGAAGGTACCAGAGAGGAGCTGCCCTTGGGTGGATTTAGGTTTCTTAATTGGTATTTTTAAAACATGTGTCATATTGGGCCCAACAGGCTGTGCTGTGTCTTCTCTCCATCATATGTTTAAAGGGATATGAGACCCATGACTGGGGTCTATTAACGTTCCTTGCAACTTGGCAAGAGTTTTACCTAAAAGTGATTTCCTGCCTGGAGAAGAGGCTCAGTTGGGGCAGTGGGTAGTGCCCCTTGTTCTGCCCTCATTTTTCTCTGTGACCTGGGCTAATCTCCTTGTCCTTTCCGTTACCCACACTTCATCCTTAAAAGATTGTTATTTTCATTTTAAAAACAAAAAGTAAATGAAAAGCAAAACCCACGGATCTTCCAAAATAGAAGAAAAGGGCTTTTTGAAAAGAGGAAACTGCTTTTTATTAGGTGTAAAAACCAACAAAAAAGCTCCCGACCTCTCCAAAGGCCTGGGAGTGGCCGTGAACCCCTGACCCCATTCCGCTGGGTTGGCAGTCCGGGTCCCTGCGTCTGCCATCCGGGCAAAATGGTGCGCTTGACTTGGGCCATGAAACGGCCTTGCCTCACATCAAGAGAGGTCTCCGTAGCCTCCCAAGAGGGCCAGGGTGCAGTGTTAGTCATTTCCTTGGAGGGGACAGCCAGTGGAAAATCCGCCAGGGTTGCTGGAGCAGACCTGCGCGACGCTAGTGGCAGCACATGGTTTGGGAAATGAGGAGGTGACAGCTGGGGCTGGGAGGAAGCACTTTGCCCAAGTCACGTGCTGGTTGCCTGCGCTCAGCGTCTGCAGCCTCCTTCCTCAGAGCACGGCTCTGTCCACCGTCCCTTCCGAGCGTCACACTTGCAGGCGAAGACTCACCACGTATCTCGTGTGCTTTCTTACATTTTGGGAAGATGAACAGGGGCTCTCTGACTTGATCTGGTCAGTGGGCTCTTGGCAGGACTGACCAAAGCCATTAACAGACTTCTGTTGTGTTAAGCAGGGTAGACTTTGGAGGCATGTGGGTCATCACTGGGTACCCCCACTTATCCTGATCTTCGCACAAACTGTCTGTGTAAAACTGTCCCAGGAAAGCTGACAGGAAGTGTAGTCTCAGCATTTTATTTACTGGGAGGTGGACTCATGTATAGCTTTGAGGTAAACTTTGCCTTCACAGGCATGGGAGTCTGGTTGCCGGGGATCTCGGATCTGCCACTTGTTAGCCTTATGAGTTTTCATCAGTTTACTTAACTTTGGGCCTCAGTTCCTCATCTCTACAGCGGGCGTATCAATGACAACTCTGCCATTGAATTGTTGGGAGGATGAAGTGAGATAATGCATGGAAGGCCCTTGCTTCAGTGTCAAAGACAGTCTGCAAAAGTCTGTGCATGTTGTTTGCATTTTGTGCAAACTACTATATTGGGATTTCAGATGCGGCAGAGATAAACTGATCTGAATCTCATCTTCAAGGTTTTCATCATTCGTCAGGAGTCAGTAGCCTAATAACTAGATGCAAATCCACACGAGACAAATCCTGGTTTGCAGGCTTGGAAAACACAGACGCCCTGGGCACCATCCTCAGAAGAACTGCATCGGGGAGCTCCCAACTCCAGATTCTTTCTGTAACATCAGCACCCAAGGACCTGGTGTCTCTGGGACTGTGTTGGGATAGACCTCACAGAGGAACCAATGCAGTTTTAGTATGCACAAATACTTGTTTTTAGAAAAAGATGAGTATTTGAACTTAGGCTGTGTGACAGTCAATCTGAGTAGAAGATTTCAAAATAACAAGGGCTGTAGTTGAAAATTAAGTGCACTCTTGCAAAAAAAAAATCGTACAAGGGAAAAATAATAAAACACCACATAAACTCTGGTTCCAAATAAATGGATCACACACTCTGGCTCTCCTAAATGCCTAAGTAAATATTTATTTGTGAAAAACATCAACTGTTCTACTACTCTGAGGTCAGCACAGGCTGGGAGGGTTGCACACGCCTTCCCAACTGCCAGGTCCCCTATTTCCATCAGAATGACTTAGGGATCTGTACTTCTGACTTTATTTTGTATGGACGGAGAAGGAAGGAAAACACAAAATACCATCAGACATTCCCTGGGCCTTAGTTTCCGCAGCGATGCGCTTTCCTGTAATTTGGGTCCTATCTATCCCAAACGTAAAAGCAACTCAAAAGTGAGAAATAAATTTTCAGCTCCTCGACAAGGACAGACTGGGGACACCTGGTGGGGAGGGGAGGGGGAGGGTTGAGGGAAGATGGGAGCACGAGGGACTGAGGTGATGGTGCACTGGTGAGATGGTGATGGGGAATACATGGGGATTACAATTAATGGCAAGTATATGTAAATTTTAAAATATTTTAATAAAAGAAAGGAAAAAAAAAAGACCTAAAAAGAAAAAATAAATTTTCAGCTCCTCTTGCATCCAGGGTGCTCTTGTTAATAGGAAAGGCCCATGTGTGACTAGTGCGCTCCAGTCTCTGTCATGTGCATTAACTTGTCAAAAATATTCACTGTCTGGGCAATCCCATCAGACAAAAAACAACCTGTTTATCAGATGAGCTCTGCGTAAGGCTTCCTCCCTTAGTTTCTTTTTTTTTTTTTCTTAAAGATTTAGTTATTTATGCATACAAGAGCTGGGGTACAGGCCAGAGGTATGGGGGGTGTGTGTGAAAAGATTCACCACAGAGAGCTGGGAGCAGAACAGGCAGATCAACAGAAGCACACTGCTGAGGGGAGCAGTGGGCCAGGCAGGAGAGGTCCGCCACAGCCACGTGGGTTCCCTCCCTGGCTGGCAGCAGGGATTGTGCTACAGTGGCTGCAGTTTGCTTCATAGTGCGTTGCTTAATCCACTGCGCCACCAGGGAGGCCCTCCTCCCTTAGTTTCTTTCTGGAAGTTTTTTGAAACCGGATAAATGACCACTACCCATTTTGAAGGCTGCTAGAAGATAAGTCTGAGATGGGCAAAATGTCATTGTATTTAAAAATGACCCCTTTCTGGGCCTCCCTGGTGGCGCAGTGGGTTAAGCAATGCACTATGAAGCAAACCGCAGCCACTGCAGCACGAGTTCGATCCCTGCTGCCGGCTGGGGAGGGGACCCACATGGCGCGGCAGGCCTGTGCAGGCCTCTCCTGCTGTGCCCGCTGCTCCCCTCAGCAGTGTACTTCATTTGATCTGCCTGTTCTGCTCCCTGCTCTCTGTGGTGAATCCTCTCACCCCCCCACACCTCTGGCCTGTACCCCAGTGCTTGTGTGCATAAATAAATAAATCTTTAAAAAAAAATGACCCCTTTCCATCTTTCCAGAACACTTACACAGTGTCATTTGTTTTTTCTAACATCTTTGTGACATGTGTTGGAAAGACATTTTAATCTTGATTTTCCAGACAAAGGAAGTGAAGCTTGGAGAGCCTCAAGAAACACAGGAAATCAATTGCAAAGTTAGGACCAAAATCTAATGCAATGTTCCCGAGTGATAATGGAAGAAATAGCTAATGTAGAACCTCAGGAGGGTGGGTGTGGTCTTTAACGGGTCACTTGAAATCCATGAAACTTAATTCTTCCCATTCATACAATGGCATGGTTACCGAAGGACCTTTCAAGTTCTTTGCCTCCAGAGGGAGAAGGGTCAGGACGGCTGGGAAGAGCACAAGGGCTACGGTGGTGGTGCGTGGGTGAGTTGGTGGTGGGAATTTCAGGGGGAAATCATGCATTGTGCAAATATGAAGGATGATGTAATAACTATACATTAAAAAATTTTAAAAATTCTATGCCTCCATGGTTTCTTCCACTTTGAAAAGCAGGTGGGGCTTGGAGGAGAGTGACACAGCGCTGCTCCCAGAAGGTGGGAGAGCCTCATCTTCAGCATCGCATGTCTATGGGCTGCCTTCCACAGCCTGCTGAGGTGCTTGCCTCTGAGAAGCCCCTGGCGTCCAGGCACGCACACCACGGTGCTGAGCGAAAGCACAAAGAGTGAGGCCTTTGCTCTGTGACTTTCCCTAGTCGGACATGTGGAACGACAGAGCTGTGTGGGGGAAAGGTCCCAACAGGACTTGGTGACATTTATTTATTTATTTATTTATTTTTTCCCTTTAAACCCTGTTTAATATAGTTTTTTTTAAATTGCTGTAAAAATGTTTTTTATGATTTTGGAGCTAGTTCCAGTTCTTTCATATTTTAATATCAATATTTAATATACTATCTACCAGTTCTAATCAGAAAAAAAAGTCTTGGAAACTTCTTCACTATGATAGCACGTTCAGCAGAGATCACCGACGTGCCAACCACGGCAGGCGCAGTGCTCTGGACAGCACGCTGTGGTGGCTGTTTCACTGTCTGAATATTCTTTACAATGATTCTTGATAAAAGACTCTTTCAATCTTGTAAACATCGGTGTGCACATTCTCGATACTATGTAGTTTCACGTCCTTGGACAGGAAGACTGGTTCACAGCTAGTAAAAAGCGAGAGGAGTCTAGTAATGGCTGATAAACCTTATATCCCGCAGAGGAGGAAAAGTACTTTTCCTTTTTTGCTACTTAAGAATGTGGCAGAAATGTTTGCTGAGGTAGCCCAGTCAATCCTTGTTTTTTTCTTTTTCGTTTGTAAATTTGGTCTCAGAATATTTCTGGAAGAGTGACGTTTCGAAGAAGCCATTGCTGGGAGCGGCTTCCACTGCAGTCTCTAATGCTGGGCACCTGGCTGTCTTCTTCTGTGGCTTTATCCAGGCACTGGTTACTGTTCACATGCTGCAGGGTTAGTTTCATGGACTTGTGGTAAGGTGACCTAAATTCTAAGTCCTGATTCTGCCATAACACTGTGAGGAATTTTACATTTTTGTGCTTCAGTTTCCACCGGGTCGTACTCCCAAAGCTGGTTGCCTTTCAGGTGGTGGCATTTGAGCATTGTGACTGGGCCATTAAGTTTGGAGACATCTAAGCAAAGGTCATCAGTTCTAATT